>PVJH01033133.1:0-21902 GCA_004026705.1 Nesogale talazaci
TATAAATTATTATTTTTTCATGTCTGACATCTCCCTTCACCCACTTTTCTGTTGTCTTTCCCCCTGGGAGGGGATTATATGTGGATCATTGTGATAGGGTTCCCCCTTTCTCCCACACCTTTCCCTTATCCTCCTGGTATGGTGACTGTCATTATTGACCCGGGCTGCGGGGGGACGGGGGGAGAGGTGGTGGTGGTGGTGGTTATCTATCCTGGATTCCCTGTGTTTCCAGTTCTTTCCCCCACCCTAACCCTAACTTTAGCCCTGTCCAGTTTTATCTGTACCCATGTACATGCTCTGGCCTAGCCAGATTTGTAAGGTAGTGTTAGGCTCATGATAGTAGCATGGGTGGGGGTGGGAAGGAAGCATTAAAGAACCAGAGGAAATTGTATGTCTCATTGATACTGTTCTGCATCCCAACTGACTCATCTCCTCCCCACAACTCTTCTGTAAGGGGATGGCCAGTTAGCTATAGATGGGCTTTGGGTCTCCTCTCCACACACCCTGTCATTCACAATGATATTTTTATGATTTCATTTAAAAGTACATTTTAAAAATTAAATTGAAAATAATCTTGCTGAGAATCTGCCTTTGAATGGGAAGGTTTAGTCCATTTACACGTACTGATTTATTCAGTACTATCTCCATTAGGTGTTTGGAACCTACTGCTTCTATTGTTCTGTGGAAAAGTCAGTTTTCCTTCCATTTCACAAGGGTTCATCTCTCTCTGAGTACATTTAATGTTTGCACTTTGTCTTTGTTATCTCTGAATTTTACAAGGATGTGTTCAGCCAGGCAGCTATTATTTTAATTCGACCTTGATTTACTGTATATTTTAATATAAAAATTCATTGTTGCTATTGTCAGATGTAGTAGAGGCAGTTCTGATTCTAGTGATTCTGGGCACGACAGAATGAAACAGTGCTCCATACTGTATCATCCTCACCATCATTGCTATGTTTTAGCCCATTCTTGTATCCACTGTCTCCATCCATTTCTCTGAGGGTTGTGTTAGGCTGGGTTGACTAGAAAAACAAATCCAGTGATACTCACATATGTGTAAGAAAGAGCTTTATATAAAGAACTAATTATATATTGAGATAACATCTCAGACCAATCCAACTCAAGTCCCTAAGCCTAGTACTAGTCCATAAGTCACTCTTCAGGCTGCATACAAGGATGCAGAATGGAGGAAGGTCACAGGCTGGTGGGTGCTCAGTCTTGTGGATCCAATGGTGATGGCACTGGCAGCAATCAGGGTCAGCCAGCAGGAAGGTGAAGGCAGAGAAAGGACGGGGAGGTTCCTAGAGTCTTCTTTATGAGAAAGCCACTGAGAAAAGGGGCACCACTGGACTGTGACTTGATTGGCAGAGCTGAATCCCCCTACATTTTTATATATCATCAAGTTGACATGGAATTAAGTTACAACCACAAGGGTCTTCTTTTTTTCACTGCCCCTCTACTTTAACAAGCACAATGCCCTTCTTCAGGGACTGGAAACCCTCTCCTGACAAAGTGTTTAAAGTTCGTAAAACAAAGCTGTACCTCTCTGCCTCTACAGGACCTCCTGGCTGCCCTTCTTCCAACACAGATGTGTTTGTCTTTTACATAGTCCACAGTGTTTTTGACATTCTTTGCCAGTGCCACAATCCAAATGCATTAACTCTTCTTCAGCCTTCCCTACCTCTTGTCCAGCTTTCCCATGCATCTGAGGTGATTCATGATAGCATGTCAAGCCTGGCTGCTGCTAGCTATTAAATGTTGGATTGTTAGCCAGGAGGTCAGGGCCAGTGATTCAAACACACCAGCCATTCTGTGGGAGGAAGATGAGACTGTCTGCTTCCACAAAGATTGACAGCCTTGGAAATCCTTCCCAGAGCTGCTATGAGTCAGAATCAACTTGAGGGCTATCCATTATGAAAGCCCAAAGGTTTCATCAGTTCTGGAAAATTCCTAGGCACTTAGTTTGTTGAGGAATTCATTTCCCCCGTCATACATTTGTGGCCCTTTGCAAAGATGGGTGGAATTTTAAAGTTATTTCCTAGATTTGTTCACTCGTTTGGCATATTTTAAATTATTATTATTTTTTGATGCCACATTCTAGAAAAATTGTCCAGATCTAGATTTAATTCCCTTATATGGAAGTGTCTAATCTACTTTTTAGGACCTTGGGTGGTGCTGTTGGGTGAGTGTTGGGCTGTTAACCCCAAGGTCGACAGTTCAAATCCACCAGCTGCTTAAAGGGAGAAAAAACATAGCTATCTGCTCTCATAAAGATATAGCTTTGAAAACCCTACAAAGTTTTGCTGTGAATCAGAATGGACTTCATTGCAGTGGGTAATTTACTGTTTATCCACCGATTGAAAATTTAATTAACATGCTTATATTATTTTGTCTCTAGAAGATCACAGTTGATCATTAAACCTACCTGATCATTGCTGGCAATAGCTTGCCCCTTAGTTTTATTCCCAATGGCATATTTAATCATTTTCTATTAATATTCTTAATATATTGATTTAAAAGTGCGATACCAATAATTCCAACATTTACATCTCATGTGGGTCTAATTTAATGTTTGTGTTTTTTTTCTTGACTCATAATATGGAGTTTATTTTTTCATGTTTTCGATGTCCAGAACTCGACTCCTATTTGGCTAATAATCTATGGAATGCCAGAGAAACCTTTCTAATAAAGAGTATTTGTTTTCTGAAACAAGATCCTAAAGTAGTACCATTCTAGGATCACTTCAGATTTCCTAACTTGCTTGAAGTTTCTCAGACTACAGAGATTTAATGGTCAACTTAGTCACAACGGAGATGCGACCCAGTCTCAATGGAGATGTAGTCTCACCACATCCTTCTCTTCACATCGGTGATTATTCCCAGAGGCTCTCTCACTTTGATCTGCACACACCCCATCTCAGTCAGCCTGAGTAGCTGTTGCATCACAGTCTACAATAGCAAGGAAGTAGCTCCCAGGTCAGAGTCGGCCTCAGATATCCTGTTCAAGTGGCATACTTCTCTACATTTTGAGTGGGGAGGTCCTTAACTATTTATTCATTTCTCAGAAGATCAAGTGAGTGTGAGTGATGTGCCAGGAACAGGTCTAGGTCCTGGGAAACCCATGGGAACTAGAGATACAAGAAACAGGCACGCAAGGGCCCCTGGACCCTTACTCTGGAAGGAGAAGGCCTTTGAGTTGTCAGGTGTCATAAGGGACAGATGCTCAATTCAAAACTAAGCGGACTCTCCCTTTCCTCCACCTCACGTGAGCCACCAGACAACAATTCTTCATTCCGGGGAGGGATCTGGGTCAGCTGGCTTAGCCGAGGAATGCTTCTCCACCCTCAGTCAGGTGACTTGGATCCCACAGTGGAGCACTGGGATGAGTTTGTGTAGAGTCTTTCCTCCAAGACATGGGTGGAATACATTTCATCTCAAAGTGGAGTGGTGAGAACGGGTCCTTCACACCAGCAGAAGTCGCTTTTCTCTTCCATTGTCTAGAAGAGACATTTCCAAGCCCCACAGTGGCTAAGAATGATCTGGGGCATCATGACACTTCCCAAAAGCTTAAAGTCTTGTGAGGAGAGAAAAAAAGGCAGGTGGAACATTTACAAACATTTCAAAACTGGGACATGAGTCAGAGAAGAAAGATCTCTGATGTGGGCTGGCAGAGCAGACTCCTTTGTGGAGCGCAGTCTACCTTGAATGTCCCCAATCAAATGAGTTCATCAATGTCACCTGGCATCTGGGGGCCCCACTGAGGCAGCTGTCGAAGCAAGGTGGTTAGCCATGTCCATTTGGGGAATAACTCCAGCTTTGGTCAAGATAACCCATTGAGTTTCTGTTTTGGTTTTTAAGACTGAGAAGATAGAAATGATACACCTGCAATTACAAAAGGTTTTAAGTGAGATAAACCAGCCCACTGATGGTTATGAGCTGAACATTGCCAACAGGCTATTTGGAGAGAAGACATACATCTTTCTTCAGGTAAGTTCTGTGGTGTCAACTATGTCCATGAATTGTATTTGTCAATGGTTTGATTAAGACAGAGGGTTCTGGAGATAAACTGAGCACAGTGGGCACCCACTCTGCCCACATTCCTGGTGTCTCTCCCTATGCCTGGCAATAGATCCTCTGGTGTGCTTCTTTCCTGGGGGCTTGCACCTGATCTCTGTCTTAGCCACATTATAAAACTGTGCATGGGACACTCAAAGTGATGTGCTCGGCATCTGAGTCCCTGCTCATGACATTAGTCACACCAATGTAAGACACATTTACTTAAGATGCTGGCAATTGATACACTGAATTTTCAACACTTCCTTTCCTGCTTCTCTTAAAGAAATACTTAGATTATGTTGAAAAATATTACCACGCTTCTCTGGAACTTGTGGATTTTGTGAATGCAGCTGATGACAGTCGGAAGAAGATTAACTCCTGGGTGGTGAGAGAGACACATGGTAGAGTATGAGAGCACCATTCTCCCTAAGCACACTTCCTAAGTACCTGCTGTGAGTAACACCTGTGCCTGAAGCTGCACGGGATGCCAGGCTGAAAGAGCCGGGGGAGGGGCTCCATTGGGTTTTGCTGGGAAGGAAGCGTGTAGGCGGGGAAGGCACCTCAGATGGTTGAGTGGAATGGTCTGCATCATTGTGCAGAGACGCAAAGGGAGTCAGGGTGAGGGTCACAGGAAGCCAAACATATGGAAGTAGGGGAGAACTCTTGGCACATGACTGTGGGTCACAGTAGCTTGTAGCTGCTCAATCTGGCTTGGGCCTGTCTGGGGTTCTCCTCCTTTCTCTGAAAAGTGAAGCTTACTTTCCAAACCCTTGTTCTGGAGAAAATTACAGATCCCTTCAAGACCACCTTTGCCACTCCTGGTCCCAGGGCCACTGGGACTGCTATTCACAAGAATGTCTTTTAGGGATAGGACAATATGTATGCTCATTTATAGCAGAGAACTTGACAAAGCTCTCAGTCCCCCACCCCACCTTGACCCCATTTTTGTCCCCTCATGTGAACCTCACACAGAATAATTATCAGAAAAGAATGTTGATATGTAAATGCATTCTGGGAGCAATAGTTGATAGCTTAGTGTCTGAATTTCAGATTCCCTTTTCAATTCCAGCTGTCCTGGCAATGTCTGTTATTTCAGAACGAATGAAAAGGAAAGCTTATCCCAGGACCAAAAAGAAAAATTAAATGACAAGAAGTAAAGAGTAACGGGACCCTAGCAAAGAGTGCACTGAAGGTGGTGTGCCCTTCAATATGTAGTGTGAATAAGATGGACTGAAGACACGTAGTCATGAGAAATCAGTTCCTTCTCCAGGAAGAGTTGAACTGCTCACCCCAGGTCCGCCAACAGCAATCTCCAGCTGCTGTATGTGAGGAAGATGCAGCTGTCTGCTTTATCAAAGATTGACAGCCTCAGAGACCCAAAGTGGCAGTTCTTCTGGGCCCTATTGGGTCTTTGTGTGTCAGAATTTACTCAATGGTAGTGAGTGTAGTTTTTAAATTTTTAAACTGTCCTGTGGTGTCTCTCTAGCATGGGTGAGAATGATAGTGACACTTACTGCGTCCTTGTTAAAGTAGTCCTCGTGGTGCAGTAGGCTCAACGGTGGGTTGTAAATCGCAAGGTTGTTGTTTCAAACTCAGAAGCTGCTCTGTAGGGAAAGAAGAGGCCGTCTGGTCATGAAAAGCGTTACAGCTTCGAGAGCTCTCAACAGGATTGTTGTGAGTCAAAATGGACTCATCGGCTGTTGGTCTGGGTGGGTGCTAGGCACCAGAGAGTGCTGTAGGCACTGTTGATGTCTGAAACCATTCATTCCTGTGTCAGTCCGGGTAGACTAGAGGAACAAATTTCAGAGACACGCATATAGGTATAAGGAATGAGTTTATATTCAAGAGGAACAGGACATTGAGAAAACATCCCAGCCCAGTCCAGCTCAAAGTCACAAGTCCGATATTAACCCATATGCCCAAAATCAGTCCATAAAGTCTCCTTCTGACTCACGAAGTCACAGGATGCAGAGTCCTAGCACCAACAGGGGTTTCCCCATGGCTCCTCGCTTCCAGGGCTCAGGGTCCATCAACAGCATCCCGTGGTGGCAGAAGCAACTCATCGCTGGCAGAGGCCTCCATGTGGCTGCCCCAGCCTCAGAGGTCCGACTTCATCAGGGTAATGCTGCGTGGTCTCTCCACCGGCTACTCCAGCCTCCCAGACGCCGCCATTCTGTGTTGCCTGTGGTTAATCATCTCTGAAACTAACTCCCAACAACTGGGGAAGATAGCTTCTCATCTTCACGAGGGAAATATCACGAGATTTCCCTGGAGTCTCAGGTGAAAGCCATGCCCACACAGAGGCCTCATCGGCTACTCAATGGCTATCTCCAGATGAACAGGCCAGACTCCATCCCTACATTTCAATCATAAACTTAACATAAACACATGACTGCCACAATTCCTGTCAACTTCTCTGCAAGAGAGGCAGGTTTTAGTCCTATTCCACAGTGGGGGAGCTGAGGCCTAGACAGCTCCAATAACTGGCCTGGAAGCCCTGCCCTGCTAAAAGGCTCTTCTGCATGTTAATAAGGAACTGTGACCTCAGAGGCCCAATACCCGCTTTGCTTTCCACGGGATGAGAACAGATGGAGGGAGACGCTTGGGTCCCAGTTCTGCCAGTGTACCCTGTGTCAGCCAGGCCTGTCTATGCCGACCTGGCAGACTATTCAGAGGTCACTGCGGATGCTCTGGTCACACCTGCCCTGCATGTTGCTTGTTGTTTGAAGACACCACAAATGTTAGTTTGTTGTCGTCGTCCTCCTATTGGCAGACAAAGTCAAGGACCCATTTCCAGATGGCTCCCTGGGCAGCTCGACCAGGCTGGTGCTGGTGAACGCGGTGTACTTCAGAGGGCAGTGGGACCAGGGCTTTAAGAAAGAAGATACCCAGGAAGAGCAATTCTGGCTGAATAAGGTACGCCCCTTCTTTGGGCAGTGATGTGCTGACACACAGGGTGGAGAAACCAGACTGGTGCTAGGTTGGAAGTGCTACCACTGTAGGCTGACTCTGGGCTGGACCCCCACACTTGGCCACGTCCTCCGCTGGAAATAGCACCTGGTCACGGGGTCAATGTCGTGAGTGGTCGGGGGTGGAGCTGCAGGTGTTTTTGTGGCTTAATTTCAGAAAGAGATGGCTAAGCCTTTCTTCTTAGTCATCGTATGTCCGCAAGTTCTGCCACCCTCGCAGCACACCAACCTCCCCTTCCAGATGGGTGGCGGCTGAACAGGAGGCACAGTGCTTGAGTCCAACCCTCCGCAAGGAGATCGAGAATCAAACCTCGGGCCCCACAATGAACAATGGCCTTGAACAAGACAGACTTCCTGCGGGCGGCTAAGACCTGCTGCTTCTGGAAGGTCTTCTCTTGTGCGTGACTTCAGGTGGAGCTGGCTCTTTGGGGGTGCGTGTTGGTGGTAGGGAGCCCCCGTGACATCTGGGTGCCCCGCCGTGTGTTGCAGAGCACGAGCAAGCCTGTGCGGATGATGAGGCTGTGCCACTCCTTCCCCTTCGCTGCCCTGGACGACCTGCAGGCCAAACTGCTAGGGATCCCGTACAAGAACAAGGACCTGTGCATGTTCGTGCTGCTGCCCGACGCCATCGACGGTCTGCCCATGGTGAGCCTTCTTCCCCGCTGTCCCGCTGTCCTTCCCGCCCATCTGGTGTCGCTGGGCTTGTTCTGGGTAAGTCTAGGGACAGGGTTCCCACGTGGGAACTGCTGCGTGCCAGGGCCCGTGGAACTCTTCTCAGGTACAGTAGCTCCCTCTGAGGAGAAGCGCGTGGTGTCAGCGAGGAGCCCAAGACCCAAATAAATATCTCGGATGAACTGAAGTGCGTCTCCACGATCGTGAAGGCGTTCCGATGCACCACTCCCCTGCCCCCTTTCACAGAAAGGGGTGGGAGAAAGCAAAGCAAATATTACATTCTGTTTCCTGGAATCATGGATCTCCTGCACTTATTTCTTCAGTCCTTTATTTAAGGCCAGATTAAGTGAGCCACTTTGCCATTACAATATTAATGTGGCTACTATATCATGCTTATCAAATCAGGGAGCTTTGTTTTGGATTTCCTTTCTGCTTGGGAGGTCTTTGTCCTTCGGAGTTCCTGAGCATCTAGGAACCCCAGGCTCTTTTCTTTTATAAAATGGGGTCTATAGTGGTTAAACGGCTGTATTATTCAACAATAAGTAGTGAATGTGTGTGTGTGTGTGTGTACAGTCTCTAACAGGTCTGAGACATACGAGGTGTTCAATAAATGATAGCTGTTATGTCCTTTAGTCGATGCTATATTCTTAGTGGATTCCAAAATATTGGAAACTATTTGGGGACAATGAAATGATAACCATATCTACCAGTATGAGAACTTTTAGAGTATTTAGCTCTTTGAACCCCCAAACCCCCCATTTGGGGAATTGTCCTAAAGAATCGATTCACTCACACTCACACACACACACACACACACACACGACTTTTCTAAGCCCAATGCATGATTTTATTAAATGCAGTAGGGCACCCGGTTTTATGTGCAGGGGCTCAGATGTACTTTCTGTTCCTGTAGCATGTATTGGGAGGCTGTCATAGTCCTTGGCTGACGCTAGGCGGTGGTCTCATGAATGAATGGACTGGTGCAGGGTGAAGTGCGAATCAGCTTGATGGGAAAATCATTTGTCAGTTGGAAGACATGTAGGAGAGGTCTGCAGTCGAGTGGGAAAAAGTTACATTAAGTAAGACTGGTCATTCATTGTGATCACAACCACGCCAATAGTCTCTATAAAAATGGTTGTCACTGCTCTCTTCAGAGCACTGAGCCCTTCTTGCCCCGAGAAATCTGCATCCAGAAAATATATTGGCCAGAAGTGATTGCTGTTTGTTTCTAAAAAATTCTATACATGTTTGAAGGACAAAAACTATATTTTGTGCTTAACAGGTGCATTTTCATTCCAAATGGGGATACTCTTTGTAAAAACAATAAAGGTAGGATTGGGATCATGATCGTGGGTGGGAGGAAGCATTTAGGAACTAGAGGAAAGTTGCATATTTCATCGTTGCTACACTGTGCTCTGAGTAGCTCATCTCCCTGTAACCTTTCTGTAAGGGGATGTCGCTTTACCTACTGATGAACTTTGGGTTCCCAATATGTACTCTCCCTCATTTATAATGATATAATTTTAGTTCTTTGTGACGCCTGATACCTGATCCCTTCGATACCTCATGGTCACACAGGCTGGTGTGCTTCCTCCATGTGGGCTTTGTATAGCAGGGGATGTACAGATAGAAGCTGGAAACATGGGGAATTCAGGACAGATGATCCCTTCAGGAGCACTGGTAAAGAGTGGTGATACCAGGAGGGTGGAGGGAAGGTGGATTAGAAAGGAGGAACCAAGTGCAGGGATCTACATATAACCTCCTCCCTGGGGTATGGACAACATGGAAGTGGGTGAAGGGACACCTCAGACAATGCATGATATGACAAAATAAATTATTTGTAAATTATTAAGGATTCATGGGGGAGGGGGGAGGGAGAGAAAATATGGGACACTGATACCAGGGGCCTAAGTGGAAGGAGGATGTTTTGAGAATGATGATGGCCACAAATGTGTAAATGTGGAGTGCATACAATTGATGTATTTATCACGATAAGAGTTGAATGAGCCCCCAATAAAAATAAAAAAACAAAAGCAAACAACATCAAAAAATAAAGTTTTTAAATGATAAAATTCAATATAGAGAGAGAGGAAAAAGAAAGGGAGAATAGGAGAAGAAGCTAGAAAGAGTGAGATCAAGAGTCTGTAGTTTCACACAAATAAGGCACATTAGAGGGAGAATAGGAGAAGAAGATAGAAAGAGTGAGAGCAAGAGTCCATAGTTTCACACAAATAAGGCACATGTTATGTGGCATTTGCAAACTGTAGACTATCCCTTGCACCACTAGTTTCCTGCTAGTGCTGTGCACATGCATGGGGTATGGCATGTGCTTAGTATTCATATGGTCATGCTGTTTGCAAAAGAAAGAAAGAAAGAAAGAAAGAAAGAAAGAAAGAAAGAACAACCCCTAACAGAACAGTAAAGCATCAAGTGATGTCTTTAGATTGGTAGAATAAGAAACAATCTGTTTCCTATCATTAATAATTCCTCCCATGCCACTGGGGTTTCACACACACAGAAAATTTACACAGAGAACCACATAGAACTGCCACCTGCAATGTCAAACAGCAGTGAAATAAAGCTCCTACTTTTATTCACTATTGAAAGCAGGGGCAGGTATCTCTTCTTCTTCTGGGTCACTGGGATATCTATAGCATCATTCATGGGTCAAACAAAATGATCAACTTAATGACAAGGTATGCTACCCCCCGACACAATGGGTGCATAAGCAAATGTGGTGAAAAAAGCTGATGGTGCCTGGCTCTTACAAGATATCATGCCTGGGGTCTTAAAGGCTTGACATTAAACATGTGGTCATTTAGCAAGGAAACAATAAAGCCTACTTGGAAGAGGCACACCAGCCTGTGTGTTCATGAGTTATCCATGGGGACAGGTATCAGAAATTCAAAAACAAGTAATCATATTGATTTGAAGGAGCATGGACAAAGTGGAGACCCAAAACCCACCTGAAAATAACTGAACGGTCCTTAACAGAAGGGTCACATAGAAGGGATAACATATTCAGGGTGCAGGATAGTACACATAACTATCCTCTAGTTCTTTATTATTTCCTCTTGATTATAGCCTTAGTTTTGCCTCACTAACCTTGCTAGACTTGTGTATGTACACTTGTACAATCAAGATCTTTCAAGGTATGAAATTCAAATAGATAACTTCTCAGGAATAGTAGTGGGAGTAATGATTCCATGAGGACATAGGAAGAGAGGGGAAGGAAGAGGGAAGGGGGAACTGATAGCATGATGGATGTATAACATCCCCTGAGGGGAACAACAAACAGTTGTAGGTGAATGGATGCATTGAATAGTGCAAGGTATGGCTATGTAGATATAGTTATATGTATATATATTTATATAGCTATATAATGTATTATGGGTCCATTGGGGGTAGTAGGGTTCAGGGGGGCATAAAGGGGAGCTGATATTTGAACTAAAAATATAGAAAATGTATTGAAAATGATGATGACAGAAATTATATACTTGATCTAATGGAACTCTGGATTGCAATAATATCTGTGAGAACTTCTAATACAATGTTAAAAAAAAACACAACTTAGCCTGCTGCATCTGGTCAAACTTTAAAAAAATATTATTTTATTGGGACTCATACAACTGTTATCAAAATCCATAAATCAATTGAATCAGGCATGTTTGTAAATATGTTGCCCTCATTCTGTTCTAGACATTTACTTTCTATTGAGCCTTTGGTACCAGCTCTTTTTTCTCTCACTCCCACCCTCTGATAGACTGTACATTGTTATTATTTTCATCTCTCACACCGACCACTGTCTTCCTTCCCCCATGTTTTCTGTTGTTCTTTCTTCCTGTAGAAGGATGTATGGTTATATGTCAGTCATTACAACTGGTTCCCGCTTTCTCCCTCTCTCCCCCCCTACCCTTCTTGCATCACATCCCCACACCTGGATTCTGTGTGTCATGAACCCCCATCTTTTATCTATACTAGTATACATGTGCCAGTCTAGTCTGAATTGGGAAGCAGCACTGGGGTCATGGTAGTGGAGGGCGAGGAAACCACAAGGAACCAGAGGAATAGAGTGTGTTTCGTCGATGCTTTACTGCACCCTGGTGATGCAATCCTGCCCCGTGGACCCTCTTTGAGTCACCCAGCCAATGATGGCTGCAACTGCTTCTCTTTGGGGAAGTGTGTGACATCAGCTGGTCTTGATGACATCATGGGCCCCCTGGCTGGGCATCCCTGATGTAAAGGAGTGCATTTCTGGCAGATGCAGTTTGGCATCATGTGATTTTATGTTTTTCTGACAACCACATCCTCTGACCTCTCGCTTCTTCCACACCACTGCCCTGGTGGGAACAGGAAGCCCAGCCCTGCTCCTGGAGAGCTGCTGCTGGATTTGAACCATCAACCCTGTGTGCCACAGTCCCACACACAACCACTGTGACACCAGGGCTCAGCTCTCTCTCTCTCTCTCTCTTTTGTTTTAAACCTAGATTGTAGACAGCATAAGTCCCGAGCAGTTGGTGGAGTGGACGAACCCAGGGCATCTGGAGGAGCGAAAGGTCAGCCTGCACCTGCCCCGCTTTGAGATGGAGAGCAGCTACAGTCTGGAGGAGACGCTGGGAGCCGTCGGGCTGGAGGACGCCTTCAGCGAACTCTGGGCCGACTACTCAGGCATGTCTGCCACCTCCAGGCTGCACGCCCAGAAATTCCTGCACAGGTCCTTTGTGGCGGTGACAGAAGAAGGCGTTGAGGCAGCTGCCGCTACTGGGTTTGCCTTCAGTCTCTCTGCAGTCTCTGTCTCTGACAGTGTCCACTGTAATCACCCTTTCCTGTTCTTCATCAGGCACCGTGAATCCAGCAGCGTCCTTTTCTTTGGCCAGTTTTCTTCTCCCTAGAAGTGCCACTTCCTCGGCGTGGCTATAGGAGGAGCAAGAGGACGCTGGAGTGTCTCTGGACCAGAGACTCAGCCTGTTGTTCCTCATCCATGTGTTCCATTACTTACACTCCAATCTTGCGGTCCGTGTCAATGACTAGAATCATGCCTGGCAGCCCTGGGAGGCACGAATGATGAACGCCTCCTCACCTAGTGGAAGGTTCAGAAAGATCGGCTGTTGGCTAGCACCCAGTGCTTCAGAAAGGTCACAGCTCTGAACTCCCCCACCGCCACCTCCTCTGCAGAGCACCTGAGCACAGGTCAAATCTGCACATACAGTGTTGCCATGAATGACCTCATAGCAACCCCTCTTGGACCAGCAGCCTTGAGGTGTGCGCTCCTCATTTGCATGAATGGCAAAGGGTCCTGATTGACATGTGCGAACTGAGTCAAGGGAAACAATGCAATGAATTCACTGATGTTCTTCCTTGAACCTTGGTGTCCTAGTCAGGGTGAAATAGGACTTAGTAGGACTTGTTTTATGAATCAAATTCATAAACACATATATGGATATAAGGGGAAGGTTTATATTAAAAAGGAATGGAACATTGAGAAAGCATCCCAACCCAGTCCAGTTCAAAGTCAGAAGTCCAATATTAGTCCATATGCCCGATATCAGTCTATAAAATCTCCTTCTGATTCACAAAGCCACAAGTCAGTGGGTGCAGAATCCTGGCACGGGCAGGGGTCTCCCCATGGCTCCTCGCTTCCAGGGCTCAGGGTTCATTAACAGCATCCAGTGGTGGTAGAAGCAACTCAGCGTGGGCAGGGGTCTCCATGTGGCTTAGCCAGCTTCAGAGGTCTGGTTCCATCAGGGTAAGGCCGTGTGGCTTCTCCTCCGCCTCCTCTAGCTCCTCGGATGCTGCCATCTTATCTTGTCCATAGTTCGTTGTCTCAGAGACTAACTCCCAACAACTGGGGAGATAGGTTCTCATCTCCACAAGGGAAATATCGTGCGATTTCCCAGAAGTCTCAGGAGAAAGCCATGCCCTTACGGAGGCCTCATTGGCTACTCAATGACTATCTCCAGATTAACAGACTAGACTCCAGCCCTACATTTCAATCATAAAATCAACATATCGAATACATGACCACCACACTTAGGAAAGTAAGTTGGTGTCTCGTCATTTTGTTCAAGTCTCTGCAGCAAAGAGGGTGGACTAGAGATTTCCAGGGTCCCCTCAGTCCTGAGATTTGTGAATACTTCAGGACAGTGACCCCTGGTGGACGGTGGGACTAGACGGCTGCTTCCAACCCACCAGTTGCTCTGAGGGAGCAAGATGCACGCAGTCTGTAGCTTCCAGCTGCAGAGACCCTTTGAGACAGCACTACTCTTTCCTGCAGGGTGCAGCCAGAAATGTTTGCACTTCTGTCAGTGGGTTTGGCTTCTTGGTGGATAATCTGTAAATAAAATAAAATAATAAATCGGTTAATTTGTGTCTTATTTCATTATTTCTCACAGATACTATGGTTCATTGCATGCAGAAAAGAGCTTTTAGAAACAAGCTAACAAAACATGAATGAGAATTTAAGAGGC
Source organism: Nesogale talazaci (assembly GCA_004026705.1). Lineage (NCBI taxonomy): Eukaryota > Metazoa > Chordata > Mammalia > Afrosoricida > Tenrecidae > Nesogale > Nesogale talazaci. Next base: position 14,167 of record PVJH01033133.1, read on the forward strand.
TATAAGAGATGAGACAAAATAAAAGAGACAGGAGGGGATTCATACTTTCCCCATTCCGACACACAAAGGACATAGAAGAGTGCATCAGACAGGGGAATCCTGCATGGTCATTCTACATTGGAGCAGAGAATGGTGATCATGTGCATACACTATCTGATAATTAGAAACAAATGGGCTTCCTAAGGAATTCAATGCAGTAGCCATGCAATGCTTGCAGGCTTTGGAAAGTAAGTCCTGAGAACAGCTTCTGGGAGCATCTTGGTTTCCTTCCCTTTTCCATTCACGAGTCTCCTGCTGCTCCTGGGAGTAGGTTATAGGTCTTTCTGAATGACACTTTCTTGGAGCCACTTTTCAAAGACTTCAACTCTCTTCCCCAGGCGCTGTCTATATGGGGGGCACACCTCACTTGATGTCAATTTTGCTTTTTAGCAAATTTGTCTTTGCTCACATCCACTCTTGGGTCTCTCAGGAGCGTTTTAGCTTAGTTTAGTTCTTTTTCTCACACGGCTTCTGGATATATCTTCTAGAAATTCATGAATAGGCATTTGCCACGATAAACGACATCTTCTGTTTTATTGTTTTCTCTATTTTAATCTGTGAAAAACATTCATGGCGCTATGTTGATTTCACAAGCTATCACCGTGAGGAATTCTTGGATTTCTTGTTGCAGTTTCTCCAGTGGTTATTTTCGGGGTTCTCGATACCTAAAAATGCTAGTTACAATTTTTGCTTCAATGCTTATACCCTTACGAGCTCTCACAGATCTGATTGCCTCCTGTCCAATGTCATGTTCCCTCCTAAGGAGGAAAGCCACTGGGGCTTCCTCAACGTCAGCTGCTGGCTGTGGAGGCATGAGGCGGAGGTGTATTGTCTTAGATGCTGAAAAGATCAACTTCAGACATAAGTGCTTTCAACATCACTGAGATTGCATGTTTCCATGCGCCCAAGTTTCTCTGTCTGTGGAAGTGATGACTTTAAAAAATTATCTCATTAATATGCTATATTGTCTTATTTTTTAATTCTATTTGATTTCTGATTAGTTTGAGCACCCAGATTGGCATTGCTTTTTTTAAAAAAAAAAATCCCTCCCCCACCCCAAATCAATAAGCTTGAGGTTCTACCCACCTCCCATAGTTTTACTATTTATTGTTTTTCTCAATTTGTTCTGACCTTTGCATCCTAAAGACTTACAATTAGTGTTACAGACGTTTACCACAGTGAGTCAATTCAGAAAGCAAAGGTGTGATTCATTCATTTATATGGCCACTGTTTAGACACTTTTTGGTCATTTATCTGCCTAGCCATTGTTTATCGATCATTGAATTCATAGCTCCATTTCTTCTTTGAAAAGGTTTTTGATGACCAGCCTTTTAAAATTTATTGTTCCTTTGAGAATGGAAGAACACCTGCCTCTAGTTCATGATATCATTCCATTATAGAACCTAAGATGATTTTGACTTTTTGCCGTCTTTTTGTTCTGAAAAGGAAATGAGAGAATTTGCTTACTTTGGGAGTTATTATGAATGCTTGACTGCAGGCTCTTATGGAAACCCCCTCACTCAGCCATGGCCACTAAGTGGATTCTAACTTTTCCAGATCCTACGGGCCAGAGAGGGGCTGCCCCTCCAGACTTTGGAGGCCGCCCACCTTCACAGGAACCCCAAGTCTCAGCTTGTTTTTTAGGAACCCCCTTAGGAATGCTAAAAAGCGTTTTGAACAATAAAGCCAACTTTCAAGCCATCGGTTCTTTTGTTTCACCACCAGCCCCACCACTCTTGTCAAGGACCTCATCTCCTAGATGCAGAGGGTGGGGGAGGCACTTCCTTCTGTGGTTACTGCCAGTTTCTGTCACCTCCCCTGGAGTCCTCTTCACCCCTGACAGCGGAACAGACAGCGGTTGTCCCTGGCTTCCGTTTGGCTTCCTTGTGACCTCTCAGATAGGCCAGCATCGGCCATACATCATATTCTCCGCTCTTTCAAGTTTCTGGGTCCTGATCATGCCAACCGTCCACTTTGGTCCCCAACCCCAGGGTGAAAATTCCTTTGTTTGTCACCTCACGAAACCTTAACACCAGTTTAATTAATCCCACATTTAAAATTCTCTCTCTTGCAAGATCCAGAGTGGGCTCCCAAAGCAATGAGGTTGGTGCAGTGGATCACCCATGGGGCTGCTAACCAAAATGTCACGGTTTGAAACCACCAGCCAGTCTTTGGGAGAAAGACGAGTCTGCTTGCTCCTGGAAAGATTTTCAGCTTCAACCACGCAGAGGAACAGCTCTCGGAGGTCCTGCAGGGCTGCTGTGAGACGGGGTCCCCTTGATGGCCAGGAGGTGAAGACTGAGTAGCTCCTGAAAGCATGCATTGTATATCATGTCTTCACACAACAGGGAGGATTGTTCTCAATCCTTTGTGACCGTGAATGGTGCCAACTTTTTAAAGCTATAGAAATACTTTAGAAAATAATTGATCTACTTTCTTGTTGTTGAGAACCCAGATCCCAGAATGCACCAGTTCCATAGTGTTCACCTGCCTTGAGTTGTGCAACAATCTCTTTCTCCTCCTAGGTTGCTCCTCCCCCATTGGCCTGAGCCCACTGCCCCAAAGGTTTCTGTCTCAACTTTCATGCTGCTGTTGTCATTTCTCTCCCAGGTCGATCATTCTTAAAGGTGCGTCATGCTCAAGGCAGGTATTTTTTACCAGCCATCTAAACTGCGGTTTCACAAAGGCTTTAGGGCATAGTTTTGGCTTCATGTTTAGAGATAAGCTCAGGGTAATAGTTTTGAGGGTGGAATAAATTATTTTATATGGTTTCTGTCAAAGACATTTGCTTTTATTTAGCATGATGGTACTTAAAAGTGATTTCTAATTATTCTGAGCATTTCAGGTCAATAGACGGAAATTAGTAGAACAACCAGATTCAACAGATATTTACATCTTTCAACTTGGCTTCAAGTTCTCTTTTAAAGGCAGAAATAGCTGAGCCCCAGTGGTGTAAGTGATTGAGTGCAGGACTGTGGCCCACAGGCTTGGCGGTTCAAATCCAGTGGCGACTCTCAGGAGTGGCACTGGGTAGCGCCCATGACCACCAGGGGCAGTGATGCCCACAAAAATAAAAAGGCAGGATGCAATTAACTATGCAATTAAGACTCTGCCCTTCCTCTTACTTGGTATTGGGGAATGATAACTATATTCCTAGCTTATCAATGTTGTTAGATTCCAAAGACAAGGTCATTATGTGAAAACAGGCATGAAGTGAAAAATAAAGATGGCCACCAGACCATTTTTGGAAGTCAGGAGGACTTCATCTAATGATGAATTCATCATTAGATAGTTGCCGAATTATTTAACCTCATTATGGTCAGATTGCTAAGAATCATGGTCTAGCCAAGTCAACACATCATTTTAAGAGCCAGTGTTACGCTCCCTTCACCTTTCATTAGTTATTAAGGCCAGATTAATGTCACGAATGCACACAGGAGCAAGGACAGAGGTTTTTTTTTTTTTTCTATTTACTGTGCTTGGAAATGTGAAATGCTGGGTAATGAGGTAGTTGGCAAGTGAGTGGTGGGTGTGTTCTGTAGGTGCCATGTTTTCACTTGAATCGCGCCGTGTACTTTTACTACATACACACATGACTCAATGGCCATGGACACACACACATAAGTTAAGTCATACGCACACACACACACACACACACACACCAGTGAAGCGCTCAGCTCTGAAGCAAATGTTTGTGTCTTGATCCCACCAGAGGCTCTGCAGAGAGGAGCTGGCGATCCACTCCCTCCAGGATGACAGCCTGGAACACCCGAGGGCAGATCTGCTCAGTTTCAGTGAATCAGAATCCCCTCAGGCTGCCCAATAACACAGCAGCATGCACACAGACCTACGAATACGAAGGGTCTTCCAAGAGTTCGTGGAAAACGACTGTTATCTTTTAATTCCAGGTTCCCAAATCCTCTGAAGCCCTCTTTATGCATCTTCCCATAGATGATCTAAAAATCACATTGACAGCCAGTTGACTCTGGGTCTCCAAGGACAGGGTAGAGATGCCCTACAGGATCCCCAAGGCTGCCAGTGTTATGGAAGCAGTCCGCCTCATCTTTCTCCCAGGTAAGGCCTGGTGGGTTCACACCATGGCTCTTTCACATAGTAGCCAAACACTTAAGTATTATGTCACCATGTATCATTTACTTGGTAAGCAATACAAAAAACAACCATGTTTTAAAGCTTTATATGAATGTTTTCTTCTGCAGTTCATTTAAATAAGCTAAATTTATGTTGGAGAGTTATCCATATGGATAAAAGGAAAGTGTTGTGCTCTCATGATAACTACTGTGTGGTGTTCTTTCACAACACAGGCAAACAAACCCACTAAGGACCCTGACTTTCTGTTAGATCATGTGACCTAGAAAAACTGTGTCTATTCCTTTAGTCAGGCCAGATTAGTGGAAGAATGAATTTGTAATATGTTTTTATGGTAGATTCCAGCCTTCTACTTTTTGCCTTCATTCCATGGATATCATTTTCACCAGTCATTGTTAGGAACTTGTGGGCTGCAATTTCGGAATCTACTAAGAGCCGTCTGTTGAGGTTAGTTCAGAGAGCCTTCTCCAGGTTTGTGACCATCACAACATCCTAGGATCTGGGCAACCTTTCTGCTGTCTAATAAGTTGAGATTTTCATTTCTGGCCACCTAGTCACTGACAGGAATGAAGATCTTGGGAGCATAGCTGTACCATGGGTATGGAGGGCAAATGCAGGTGAAGGCTGTCCTATGCTATCGTCTAAGAGAAGCAACTGGGATTAGAGGAGGCAGGAGTCAGGCTAAAGGGCCCACAATTTGCTTATGTGTAATGGGGATCCAATACCTGTGTCAATTGAAACTGGTTGCATTTTAAAAGTTGTGTGTATGATGATACTCCCCCAGAGAACATTTAATGAGGTTGAGATGAAAAAGCAGTGCGACTCTAAGACATTGATTGGGAATTTTCAAAAGTGGGTGAGTGTTAGTATTGGGGAGAATTTGTTGAGTGGAACTTTCCTTCATCCTCGAGGAAGAAGGGATGGCGTCTGAAGCAGGCGCAGAGGACATAAATCTCCCACATTTGTGAAGTCCTTGAACAATTGGGACCAGACACCTCTGCTACCCAAACCAGCTCTGTGGCTTCCAACCACCCCTCAGCTGGCCAACAGTTCTCAGTCTATGAAGCAGGCAGGGAAGAGAGGAGGTGAGTCACCGCTTGATGAGCAAAAAGCCTTTTGAAGATACAGTGGCTTAAATGCAGTTGGAATGGGTGTCGTACCAGCCAAGAGCAGGGGTGCCACCAGACTTACGGCCCACACGGGGTCTTTAGGGTGCTTGCCTCACTGGCTACCAGGGTGGCACCTCCCATTCTGTACCACCATGGCCCAGGTTCAAGTCTCTTTCTTTGGGTTTACTAGTGTCCTCCAGGGATCTGGGTATCCTAAAAGTCTTCCAACAGTGTTATTAGGGAAAAGTCAAGTGACAGAGTTTGACAAAATTCTATAGGGCAGAGGTGTTGATGAAGTTCTTGCTGGTGCAAATCAGTTGACAATCTCATAGGCTTGCCCATCAGAGGAGCTCTTACAGAGTGACAGGACCAGGTCTGGCAACCAGGTTAGTCAGTTGGGGTATGGGTATGGACTCAGGCATCACCACAAGTGTGTGTGTGAATGGAGCAGGTTTCAATCTATGGGTTATATCCAGGATTGCTCTGAGAGGAAATGGACGGAATGTCCCTGAGCAGCAAAACCATCCTTCATGCCTTCCCTCACAGTCATCTGTCCAAGGTATGGGAATGTGTCCTGGGGTCTCTTCTAAAGGTGGTGAGAGCAAACTCTCTTTCCTGGGGGCGAAGAAGCCCAGGCATTGACTAAAGTTATGCACCATTTCCTCCTTTGGGCGAAGGTCTCCTTTACCCAGCAGAAGATGAGAGCGGTATTGAGGAGTAGGGCCAAGAGATGGAAAGAGGGCGTGCCAGACCCACCCTGCATTTAGTGTTCCAGCCAAGGATCTGTTCTTGTTGACTAAGCAAGGTTAAGCTGGGGCTCTGTTACTAGGCACCTGAGGCACGCAGAGACACACATACACACTCTCCTTCAGATGAAGAATTGATAATAGCACACAAGCAAGGGCCAACATTGCTAGGAAAGTCCTCTTGATTGGAGTCACTGATTGAAATGTCTTCACTTACGTTGGCTACTGAGGCTATCAATGGCAGAAAAGATATCTAGTTAGGAAAATAGAAATCTTGACCAATATTATTGATCTTTGTCCAAATAAAAACAACTGATTAAAACACACATTTATTATAAAGACCAAAGGGAGCATAAGATGGGACTCTCAAAGGTAAAGCTTTCAAAAAAATCTGACTATAATCTTTGTTTTCAATGAAGTCTCTGCTTCTTTTTGGGACATTTGGTGGCACAATGATTAAATGCCTGTTTGATGAAGGGATGGTCCAGGGATTCACATGCACCAGACATTCCCGGGATGAAGATGTGGCAGTTTGCTTCCATAAAGATTGCAGCTTTAGAAGCCCCAGGGGGCAGTTCTTGTCCATCCTACAAGACTGCAGTGAGCCAGAGTCAATGGGATGACACTTCATTTTTGGTATGGCAGTTGGGTTGGTAAGATTTTATGGACATATAATTACAAATGGTCAAACTCGACATACTAGAATGTGCTTACAAATGCGTATATCCCCTGAACTCCCCACCCCCACACCCCATGAGAGGTATGAAGACTCAAGATGACTGGAGTAGGATGTGGTTCTTTTAAAAAATCAGTTGAAGATGGCATCATCACAGTCTCTATGGCAATGAACACATTTGTGCAAGTATTTGGTTCAAGTGTAAACTACTGCCATTGGTACCTTCTTTAGGAGCTATCTGCTTTTGAGGGTGGAGCAAAGTAGACGAAGGAAGGAACTGTGGTAAAAGTGTAAACTATGAGTGAGAAAGTGCAGGGGAAAGACTTCCTAAGGAGGACTCTGGAATCAGACTACCTGAATTTGAGTCCCTGCCCCAACACTTAAGGATTTTGTGACTTTGGGCAAGTTTTATCATCTTTCTGGACCAAAATTTCCTCCTCTGTTAAATGAAGAAGAGTACTAACATGCTAAGGAAATTATCTGTTTCTTAATAAAGGCTCAATAGTTAATGATTACTTAATTCGACGGAGTCAATTCTGACTTTTACTGACCCTAAAGGATGGAATAGAATTGCCCTTGTGAGTTTCTGAGACTTTAACTCTTTATGGGAATATAAAGTCTCATCTTTCACCCAAGGAGCTGGTTTTGAATGTGGTTTTGAATGGCTGAACTTGTGGTTATTGACTCAATGCTTAACCACTTCACTACCAGGACTCCTATAATAAATAGTGATAATACTATTCATAGTAAAACAACAAATCCCATGCATTTTTTAACCTGTGCCTCTCCTCTACCCCTTCCTCCTTCGGTTGCTAGTATTATTATTAGTACATTGCTGTGCAAGGTAGAAGGGAGCCTAGTGGGGGGGGGTGCCATAGTGGGTTATGAATTGGGCTGCTCACCACAAGGTCAGTAATTCAAATCTACTCGCTTCTCCATGAGAGAAAGATGAGGCGTTGTACTCCAGATACACGACAGTCTTGGAAACCCATAGGGCAGTTCTATCTTATTCTGCAGGATTGTAAAGGGGTACAGTGGAGTCGATGACAATGAGTTGGG
>PVJH01033134.1:0-21883 GCA_004026705.1 Nesogale talazaci
CCACCATCGTTTGAGAACATCTCTTCTTTATTAGCTCCCCGTTTGCCCCCAACTTCCCCAGGCATATCCCCAAGAAAACCATTAATCCAGTGACTGTGGCTATAAATTTACCTGTCCTGGGTTTTATATCCAGAAAAAACATTTAAAAACTGCTAACAACAATAGCAAAGTAAAACAGATAAAATTTCAATCGAGAAGAAAGCAGAATATTTTAAAAACTAGAACAAAATTAAGATAGATCAAATTATAAGGTACAAAAATTTTTAAATCATTTTATTGGGGGCTCATGCAATTCTTATCACAATCCACATATATATCCATTGTATGTCAAGCACATTTGCTTGCCTTCATCATTCTCAAAACATTTTCTTTCTACTTAAGCCCTTGCTATCAGCTCTTCATTTCCTCCTCCCTCCCCGCTCCCCTCTCCCTCATGGACCCTTGGTAATTTATAAATTACTATTATTTTGTCATATCTTACACCGTCCTATGTCTCCCTTCACACACTTCCCTGTTGTTCATACCCCAAGCAGGAGGTTATATGTAGATCCTTCTCATCGGTTCTAAGGTACCAACTTTTAACCTACCCCTATCTCTAGAGCACAGTTCACAAGGTCAAGCAAGCCTGTTCACATCCCTGGTTTCTGGTCACCAGAGGTTTAATCCATGTTTATCTCCTTCACTGTTTTAAAAAACTGAAACAATGGGATATACGGGAGTTCAAATGATACTGCATTTTAATCTGACCACATCTACCATAATTGATTTTATAGTGTTCTCTATCTGATAAGAAGGCTGTTTCCACTCCTCAACTATGATCCAGGATGAGGGGAGTTCGCTTGAGGCTTGATCAATGTGCATAGTCTGAAAATATGTCTTGGGCTTCCACTATCATCCATAGTGTTCTGAGAATCAGCTGTTTACAATTTAAGCTCTGATACTGTTCCCTCCTCGGGACTTTGATTTTATTATTTACAATCCTTGGATCACACAAACTGGTTTGCCTCTTCCATGTGGCCTCAGTTGATACCTCATTCTTCCGGTGTCTTCAGTTCTTCTTCCATGAGCACTCACTGTGGCTCAACTCCAAGCAAGACAGAATCTTTGACAACTTCCATCTTTTCTCCATATTATGATGTTGCCTGTCGGTCCCGTTGAGCAACCTTGGTCTTCTTTACATTGGATGGTAATCCACACAGAAGGCTGTATCCTTGGTCCTTATTAGCACATGCACGAAGCCTTCCTCACTTCCAGCAGGCAAAGTTGTTCATAAGCCTTCCTCCAATCTTGGCCGCCATGTTCTTCAAGTGCTACCCTGATACATACCTTTCCTGATTTTAGCCATGCGGTGTTTTCTTGGTCTGTTTGCACAACTGTTTCTTGATCCATGTACAAGTTCCTCATGAGCACAATGAAGTGTTCTGGAATTCCCATGCTTCTCAAGACGCTGCATAATTTGTTATGTTCCACAAAGTCAAGTACCTTAACAGTCAATAAAGCACAAGTCAACTTATTTTTGGCATTCTGTGCTTTGAGCCAAGATCCATCTGACATCAGCAATGATATCCCTTGTTCCACCTCCTCTTCTGAATCTGGCCTGACCTCTGTCAGCTCCCTGTCAATGTACTACTACAGCAATGTTGGATGATGCTGAGAAAAATTTTACTTGCATGTGACATTAATGATATTGTTCTATAATCGGAGCATTTTCCAGGTCACCTTTTGGGGGATGGGTACAAATATGGGTCTCTTCCAGTGGGCCAAGTAGTTGTCTCCCAAATTTCCATGCATAGGTGCATGAAGGCTCCCATTGTTGAAACATTTCAATCGGTATTTCCATTGATTCTGGGAGCCTGGTTTGGGCTAAGGCATTCAGTGCAGCTGGGTCTTCTTCCTTCAGTGCCCCTGGTTCTTGCTCATCTGCCACCTCCTGACATAGGTGAATGTTGAGTAGGTCTTTCTGGAACCATGGTTCTGTGCATTCTTTCCATCTTCCTTGGAGGCTTCTTACATCATTCAATGTTTTTCATAGAGAATCTTTCAAGATTCCAACTTGAAGCTTAAATTTTTTTTCTTGAGTTCTTTCAGCTTAAGATATCGTGAGCATCTTCTTTCTGGTTGTTTTTCCAATCCGAGGTCTTTGCCGGCTTCATTATAATATTTGACTTTGTCTTCCGTAGCTGACCATGGTTTCTTATGGTCCACCCAGTTGGATGCCGTGGGATAGTCAATAAAACCCAAGTTTCTTGTATTCTGTGCTTTGAGCCAAGATCCATCTGAAATCAGCAATGATATTCCTTATTCCTTTTCTTCTTCTGAGTCCAACCTGGTAACTCCCTGTCAATGTACTGCTGAAACAATTGTTGGAGGATCTTCAGTAAAATTTTGCTTCAGCTTGCTGAAATATCGCAATGGGTATTCTCTCAGGTTCTGGAGCCTTGTCTGTGGTTAATGCTTTCAGCCCAGTTTGAACTGCTTCCTCTGTACCATGAGTTCTTGTTCTTGTCTTCTGGAGCTGCCATTTGAAATGCTCTATTCAGCTCCTTGATGCCATCCTGCCTTCCATTTGCTTTAGGTGCTCTAGGATTTAGAGGAGCTGTTGGTAGGATTCTTTCATTTCTTCCTCACTGGCTTCTGTGGTGGGTGCACACATTTGAATAATAGTTGTATTGGTTGGATTTCTTTGAAGGTGGGTAGATATAATCCAAGACAGACCTTCAAGACAGTGCTTCAAGACAGACCTTGACATGTCCTCTGACAATAAACGCAATGCTGTTCCTCTTGGTTGTGTCATTCCCAACAGAATAAGCCATATGATTCTCTGGTGCAAAATGCCCAATGGCCAGTCCATTTCAGCTCACTGGCTGGTGCCTAGGATCGCAAACGTGATGCGCTCCGTTTCATTTTTGATGACTCGGTCTTCCTAGCTTCACACTGCCTGCTTTACAAGTTCTGATAATGAGTTGATTTCTGCAATTTCCCCATCCTTGTGAGTCATGTCCCCCCGGTCACTGAAGGCCCACAAGGCCAGACCTGCCCAGTCTTCATTCACCGCATTCAGGCTAACTCTGCTTTGAGGAACCCCCCCCCTCCCCCGGGTCATCTGTTGAACCCTTTGGATGACGGGAGACTCATCTGCACCGTCTCTGACGTCACTCTCCTTCAGTTCTCAAGGTTTCCAGTGTCTGACAGGGTTTCCCTGCTATCATTAAGGCTCTCAGTGGCTACTTCCTCTGAATGGGAATCCTATTCCTTCTTCATAGTCGATTCTTAGTTTGGAAGCTCTGCTGAAACCTAGTTTGTCTGAGTGGCCCTGCCGGCACTTGACATATTAGCAGTGTAGCAGCATGCAAGCCACCACAGTACAACAGACAGACAAGTCATGGCGTCTTCTTTCATATACATTTCCCCCTAAATTGTGTGTTGGTGTATGATAGTAAGGATTACTGGCTGATAAGTAATGTTGCTATCCTGGGTTAATATTGAAAACTCTGCTTCCCCGTGGCCCCAATTACTGCCCCATCAAGCAGAGGCGATCACCTAGCTAACAAGGTGTGTGCGGCCGGCTTGTCTGGAGAAACAAAACCAGTGACACCCTTCCATGTACAAGAGGGCACTTTCTATCAAGAAGTAATTCCACATCCAGATGGCAACCCAGCCCAGTCCCCCCAAAGTCCTGCACGCCGATGCTAGCCGGGCCCCTTCAGACTCACATCGTCGTCGGAGGCCCCAGATGCAGACAGGTGTGGTGGGATGCTGGGACGTCCCCGGCCAGTGCGGGCAGAGTGGGGTGGATCCAAGGTCTGTGGAGGCATCATGGCAGAGTGCAGACAGCTCCAGGGTCAAGGGCCCCTGAGGCAGGTGAGTCCCAGCCAACAGGAAGGCAAAGGAAAAGAGAGAGAGAGAGAGAGAGAGAGAGAGAGAGAGAGAGAGAGAGAGAGAGAAAGAAGAAGAAGAAGAAGAAGAAGAAGAAGAGAGAAGAGAGACACTGAGGGTGTGTCTCGTGAAAAGGCCACATCATGAGGCTGTAACCTGATTGACGGGTTGGACTCCACCCTGACACTGTCATATGGATTCGAGTTGAAGTAAAACCTACCTAGCACAAAAGGAAGCGGCACATACATAACCAAGTTGGATAAAGGAAAGAGCCACGTACTGGAAGCTAAAGTGCCACAAGAGAATGTGCACACTAGGCATCAGGCTACTTCTCCTGTTAATGCCTATTATGCTGTCACCGCAGACTGGTAGCTCTGTTGGTCGGCTATCTGCAAGGCCAGAGGTTCAAATCCACCAAGCTGCTCCTCAGGAGACAAATGAGGCTGTCTGCCCCCACAAGGGTTTACAGCCTCAGAAACCCGAGTGGACATCACTCTGAGCAGGAAGAGACTTGATGGCAGTGGCTTTGTCTTCCGTTTGGGTTTCCACTGTGGCTAGGTGCCAGGACTTGGAACATGGCGGCCGGAGGTGACCACACAGCCCCTCCCAACTTCACACCGGTTGGCTGTGAGAGCCACTGCCTCCATATCTGGCCAAAGTGCTGCCCACAGAGCCAGCTCATGCTGCCCACAAGTGCCTGTTGTTAGTTTTGCAGACGTTCTGTGATCCTGTTGATATTACAGGGGTGGCTTGAAATCAGCCCTGGCAGGAGTGTTTCCACCACAGACATTGGCAAATGGCAAATCGGACTTTGTCCCCCGGGAAGCTGGATGTTGAACATTCATGAGGACATGACTGCCTTGAGTTCTCCGCATTGAGTGTGTGGCTGGCAGACAGTAGGCCCTCTGCAAGTGTCTGTTCAGTGAATAAGTCTAGAGATGGCTGGAAAGATGAGCAGAGAGGCAGGCAGATGAACAGGTGGCTGGATGAGTGGGTGGAAGGAGGGATCAATGGATGGAGGAATGGAGGAATGGGTAGGTGGAAGGGTGATGAGTTGATGGATGAATTGACAGATGGAAAGATGGATAGAAAGAAATGAAGGAGGGAAGGAAGAGGGTAGAAACAGGATGGAAGAAGGAAGGAAGGTAGATGAACTGAAGGATGGATGGATAGGCAGGTGGATGGATGGGTGAGTAGACTAGTGGGTGGGTAGGTCGACGGGTGCATGAGAAGATGGGCAGGGGGATGGTGGATGGATGGATGGATGGTGGGAAGGACAGAATTGTGGATGGATGGAAAGAAGACAGGCCCATGCTGCAGGTGATTCTTCCACGAATGGCAGGCATCTTGGTCACCATCCAGGCTGTAGGTCTGCCTTCCGCGATGAAGAAACATGTTTTATTTTCATGCATCATAAAAGTCTAAGCAGTTCACTGTCCCTTTAGCTTTGGAATCGAAGTCCGCAAGAATGAAATCAAGTCGTCCCTCAGTTTCATCCCCATGGCTGTGGGATGGCCACCTGTGAGTGGAGTGAACACAGAGACAGGCTGCTGGCTCCGGGGGGTCTGGGCATGTCCCGTCCGTCCGTCCGTCCCCCAGTTCTTCCTGGGGGTTGGCAGGTGTGAGTGTGAGATGGCCCTAACACGGGCAGGCTGACTTGCATCTCTGTCTCTGTCCCTGACATGCCAGACGATGCAGTTCCAGGGGAAACTGAAGCTCCTGTTTGGCCAGAAGAAGAAGGCGCCCTCAGGGACGGCCCTGCCCCCCCAGCTCTCACTGTTCTGCGTGGCAGTGCCTGTACTGCTGCCCTCTGTGGCTGAGATGCGGATGAAGACTGCCCTTGTCCGGACCAAGCCCAGAGACAGCGCGGCCACCACGGACACCAGGTGAGAGCTGCTGACAGGCGCCCCACCCCCAGGGTCTAAGCAGGGTCCGTGTGGCGCGTCTTCCTCTCCAGCGGGTGACAAAAGGACAAGTCTGGTGTTTCTAAAACTAGTGAACAGCCTGGGCAACGGGGCTTTGTGCAGCAAAACGCTTTCAGACGCCTGTCTGCAGAGTGAAATGGTGGCTGCTGAGGAGTGGGGGCCTGTCTCTATGGATTCACCCAGCCAGCATCTCAAAACCCAACACCGAAGCTAACAACAACGACCCATTGAAACAGAGAAAAAGCTCAAAGCAAAAGAAAGCAGAAATACTAAAAACTCGAATGACTTGACTTTCTTTCAATCTTACAGCTCTTATGGCATTCCATATGCCAATTGTTTTTGTTTGTTTGTTTGTTTTGGGGCATCACTGCCCTCTGGCGGTTGTGGGAGCTAGCCAGCGCTGCTCCTGAGAGCCGCCGCCGCTGGATTCCATATGCCAATTGTATCAAGCATACTTGTACATGTATTGCCACCATCACTTACAACAGCTTTAAAATGAGTCACAGGGGAGGTCAAATGATAAGTTGTCATGTGTTAGCCTCGAGGCTACAATCCGTAGCCACGATCCACTGTCTAGCTCCCAGCACGGCCGCAGGCCTTGTCCCCTCCCTGGCCTGTGAGCAGGGGGAAGGCACGGGGGCTGAATCCACATGCTTTCCATCTCCGTGCTTTTGTTTGTTCCCCTGTAAAACTGAACAACTTTTGAATGGGTCCAAAGGGAGATCAAATTGGAGTTTACATTGTCAGCCTCACTGTATCCATCATAATGGAACTTACAGCACTCTGTCTGATCACAAACAAGCCTGTGCACATCCCCTGACTCTGGTCAGGGGCGATTCACTGGAGGCTTAATCTATGCTTGGACCTGCAAATGGATTGGGGGCTTCCACTTCTCCTGCTGCTCGTAACCTTCTGCAAGTCAGGTGGTCAGGGGTTGGGTCTTTTTCCTGCTCAGCAGACATACCCTTCCTTCTGCCCTGCCTTCCGGCACCGTCTACACGACCACCACTCTCAGACCCAGCCTGTGGGGGGGGTCTGGTCCGGGGTGGCACTCTGCTCCCCTGCCTCCCTGTCACCTTCAGTGTGCTCAGCCCGCCGGGTCAGCTGGGTCAGGGGTCAGCCACAGGCATCGAGCCACATCCCCAGGACCCAAATCCCAGCCCCAAGCCCCAGCGTCCGATTCCCAAGGACCAGTGGTGGCCGGGTGATGTCCAAGGAGGCATGTGGAGTGCCTCTGCGCCTGGGGCACAGGGACCCACTTGACTGTCCCCAATTGGCCACTGCTTTTTCAGCCCCTGGTCGAGACCCTCCTGTGGAAATGTATCACAACCTTGTTATCGATAATCCCTGATCGGCATTTGCCTTCTAAAAAACGACCATCTGGACAGACTGTGCCCGCAGCTCCAGGAAGGCTTCCCAGCCAGACGCCTGGCTTGCCAGTTTCTCTCTGCTTAGATGGTCCCCTGGCAGGCCACGTGCATCAGCAGTTGCCCATGGAGAACCAAAGGTCAGGCTGTCCTGTTGTGAGGCGTGCCCCAGTGGATGCCTGCATCCTCCTCCTCCTCCTCCTGTTTGAGCCCAGTGTTGCAGCTCCACCCCACCCCACCCCCGCTTCTCTCCCAGGCACCAGGTCCTCACCCTCTCCCCTTCTCAGAAGCTCTCTGCGTGCTTTTGCCCAGAGACCTGCCCTTCCTTTGGGCGACCCAACGCACGTCCACCTCCTTGACACACAGCGCCCTCCAGCCGCTTAGTTCTGCTCCGATCTCCCTGACGCCCTGTCCAGCCTTCTTGTGTGTGGGGGCCTCAGAGAAAGCCAAGGCTGGGGCGTGCTGCAGCCCGCGAGGTTTGAAACCACCCACAGCGCGCGTCAATAGCTAGTCTTAGAAACTCGCCGGGCTCCCTGTGGACGACTGGATGACAGTGTGCTTGGCTTTGGGGTTTGGGCCAGGCCCACCTGGGCCCTCAAAGCAAGGACATCCCTGCTCTCGGACGCTTCAGCGAGGCCGCGGCCGCAGGTTTCCCAGCACCTGGCTGCTGCTCCCGGAGCTGGGGGCTGACTGGGGGTGGGGCTAAATACAGGGAAGCCCCGCCCAGCTCCCACCTTTTCTCCCTCCACTCGGATGCTGCTGCATGGTCCACCTGTGGCGATTTCTCTTTTCTCCCTGCGGTTGCTTTAGCCGCCGCCCCGTCGACGAAGGACGGGGACTTTCTTTTCCCGGGAAGGGTTAGTCTCGGCCACTAACTCACAGGGCCAGTCCTCCCGGCTCGCCGCGCCAGCCTGGGCTCCACGGCAGGGAGTTTGGTCTTCGGTGACTAACATGTTCATCAGGAATATTGCGAGGGAGGTCTCGAATGCTCACTGGCGTCGCGTTTGCGCGGCAGGGAAAGCAGGGTGCCGCGGAGGGAACCAGGGGCGCGGGGAGCGGGGGAGAGGCTTCCTCCCGCGGCCCCCGCCGGGGCTCGGGCCCAGTGCAGTCTCACGTAGGGTGTTCTCGGAGAACCAGGTCTTTCTCCTGGGACACTCACCGCCAGGCTCTTCAGGGGTCGTCTCCAAGGGGGCTCTCGCGCGCGCCTGCCTTCCTCCCCCTGCTGAAAGCTCCGCGCACAGGGCTGGGGGCGGCGTTGCGGGAGTCACCGCACCGAGGCCGGCCTGCAGGGCGGCCGCGCCCCCAGGCGCGCGCGCGGGGAACTGCAGGAGGCGGCCGGGCCGCCCGGCTCGCGGGGGGCCGCCCTGCGCGTGCGTGCGCCCAGCCGCTGTGCGCTCTGCCCAGCTGGCGCGTGGCGCGGCCGGGCGTGGGGACCGTCGGGGACACACTCGCGGCGCAGGTCTTGGGATTACGTGCAGGAAAGCGTAGCAGGCCTTGCACACTTCGTCGTCATAACCGTTAGACAAATACCCGGAGTCCCTGTGAAGGCGCTCAAGGTCAAGGGAGGGTCAGAGGTTCAAGCCTGCGGTTAGTTGGGAGGGAGAAAGAAAGATTTGCAGCCTGCGAAAACCCCACAGGCCGGTCCACTCTGCCCCAGAGAACCCACTCACCGGCCAAGGGGTGGCGTCTCAACACTAGACGCAGGGTCGCTATGCATCGGGCGTTTGATTTGAGGTTCCAAGTGAGGGAGCAGCGGTTCTCAGCCTTCCCAATGCTGCGAGTCTTCTATATAGTTCCCGTGTGGTGGTGACCCCCCCCCAACCATAAAATTATCTTCGTTGCTATGTCATCACTGTCGTTTTGATACTGTTATGAATCGGGTGACCCCTGTGAAACGGTCGGTTGATTCCCGCCCCCCCCCTCAAAGGGGTCGCGACCCACGGGTTGAGAACCACTGTTATGGAGACTAGTAGAGAGTAATCTTGAAATCCCAAAGGAGAGAATAGGGAAATCCCAAGGAGAAATGTGAATGAAGAAAAGTCCAACAGAAAACCCTCCAAACTCCCTTCTATGGAGTGGATGCTGCCTCCCAGTGACCTGGAGGACAGGGGAGAAGCCACCCTGTGGGTTTCCGAGACAGTAACTTCATGGGAGTAGCAGTCCTGTAACCAACCACCAGGCCACCGGGGGCCTCTCCGTTTTAAAAAGAAGCCAGGACGTCCCCCTCCGCCTCCTCCCAGCCAGGAGCTGGGTCCCAAGTAAAGTGACCAGATTTTAAGCGGGACACCATGGGGGCGGAGGTGTTCTTGATTAAAAATTCGGTCTATATGGAGCAACAAAAGTTTTTATTAAAAAGGTTTTCATAGAACACAAAAATACTATTGTAATATATATTTTTTCATTTTAAAACACCAAGGGACGTGGTTAAATTGTTAAAAAGCGGGATGTCTGGTCACTTTATCGAGGGTCTTTGGCCGTTTATCAGATGGACCGGGACCGCCGACCTTTCTTCGTGGGCAGGTGCACACTGTAACTGTTGGCACCCACAGGGACTCTGACGGACGAGGCTCCCTGGATTCCCACCACCCTAGTTGTCCTTACGTGGCATCAGGTGGGACACACACACACACACACACACACACACACCTTGTGCACAACAGAACCAAGCACGGCCCAGTCCTCACGGGGTCCTCAGGCCCACTGATGCAGTCACCTGCCACTCCATCGCGTCGGGAGCCTTCCTCTCGTTGCCTGCATCTCTGCTTTACCAAGAATGATGTCCTCGCCTCTCTGCACAACATGTCTGACGTTGGTAAGACAGGGTGTCGCCGTCCGTCCTTCTGCGGAGGCCCCCTGGCCGTGCTTCTTCCGAGAGAGGGCGGTGTGTCCTTTTAACAGGCCAGGGCAGTTCCATACGTTTCACCAGCACTGCAAGGCCAGGGCAGTTCCATACGTTTCACCAGCACTGCAGGTCAAATGCATCGATTCTTCTAGGTCTTCCTTATCCAGGGTCCCGAGTTCAGGCGCACTGGATGCCATGGAGAATGCCATGGTATTCTGGGTCAGGTGCACCCCGAAGGAACATGCTTGCTCTGCAGTAACTTTCAAGAGGTCTTGTGCAGCAGTTGTACCCGGGCATCACCCGCCTGCTCACTTTGGGGGACCCTTCTGGTATGTGAAATGCCAGCATCACAGCAACACGCCAGCCACCACAGTATGACACCAGGAGAGACACCTAGTGGCCCCCATCACAGCCGTCAATCTGAGCTCTCACAGTGCAGGGTGACACCCCTGGCTCGGATCACTCTGGACGGTACTTCGCAAGGTCCCCAGAGATGGCCCGTCATCAGTGTGGTCAGTTCAGGGGCTCGGGGGCTGTTTTCATGATGACCTCTCCAGAATGGACCAGTGCACCGCAGTCTCTAGATTCAGTTTAACCTGAGAGTCATTCTTGCCCTTGAAAGCCACCTGCTTCCCAACTTGCAGCAAATCTGACCCTCAGGGTGACATTGTGGTCAGGGGTTCGGGCAGGATCCACAAGAACGGCTGTTCCAAACCAGCTGCTCTGCAGAAGGAAGACGGCGTTTTCTGCTCCCGAAAAAGCCACAGGGACAGTTCTCCCCTGTCCTGCAGGGGCGCCGTGAGCCAGTGTCCACACCATGGCCGTGAGAGGCTGTCGCTCAGGTGGCCCCGGCACACACGTGCGAATGGAGCCCCTTCCTCTCCCAGCCCGTCAGCAGCTCGGCCAGCTTGTGGGATCTCTGTGTTTTGTGTGCACCCCTGACTTTGCTGTTACCCGCTCCTCACAGGGCCAAAGCGATGGCAAGTCTGTGTCACCCAGAGCTGCAGGGGACGTCCAGTTACTCGGCAGGTAAACCCCGAGTTGATTTTGGAGTCTCTTCGGAGGTGAAGGGGGCACATGAAGCCAGTTGGTGATGCACAGCTGTCCAAAACGCCGCCGGCCCCCTGGGAGCCTGGTGCACCCCACTGGCTCTCACAGTGTGGCGGGAGGGGGAGGTGGTGGCTGCTGCCAGGTCCTCGTGCCCTGGCCCAGCATCCCGAGGATGCCAGGATTCACGGCGTGCTGGCTGAGGCGTGCCAGGCTGGAGGCTGATTCTTAGCTCAGGGTCTGAGCCATGTGTCCCCCCCTCCCTGCCCCTGTCCCACCTACGTCCACAGGGAGAAGCAACGGAGAGGCCAGCATCCCGGTGTTGCGGCCACACGCCGATGCTGACCGCTGGGCCCGTGCACCGGCCCGGGCCTCCTGCCTCTGCCTTGGTAGTGCCGACCTCATCTTTGACCCCGAGGGGGCTGCAGGGTAAGTGGGGCCCAGCCAGGGGCACTGCCGAGGGCCGCAGACGACAGACCAGCTCAGTCCCTGGTGGGCTCAGTCGCCTGCCTGCTCTGACCATGACAGCTGGCCTGGCTTTCTCCCGTGACGCACAGACCAGTGTGTCCTGGTACTGCCCACCCTGAGGGACTGCCCACTGCCCACTGTGGCTGCCTTGGGCCTCTGCACACCCCATTCTCCTTCTCTCCAGGCACCCCTGTCCTGGGGGCTCTGTGCTGGGCAGGCTCAGAGGCCTCTGAGAGAGGGAGGCTGGGGTGCACGCATGGCATTTGCAGGGGCTCAGGGAGTTTCTGGGGTGCAAACAGTAGGTGCTCAGCTCCCAAAGAGAATTCCAGAGGAGTGGGCAGTTCTAGCCTGCCCCAGGACACCTCAGAAAACAGGCTTGGGGTTCAGCTTCTGGAAAACCCTGTGGAGGAGTTTGGCTCTGTGGGGCCACCCCAAGCAGGAGCCTCTCCAGCCATCCCCCCAGAAGCAAGCCTTGGCTACACATCTTACTATATCCCTTCTTCTTGGGTGCATTGTGCCCACTTCCAGCTGAGGCTACCGCACTCCGCAGGTGGAAACCAGGCTGGTGTAGGGTCTCCAGGGGCAGGGACCCTCTCCTCCCTGCCACCCCCTGTCCACGTTCGTCTCAAACCTACTGCCATCAAGAGGCCTCCGGCCCCTAGCAGCCTTCTAGGGCAAGGTAGGGCCGGTGGGTTTCTGAGACTAACGCTTTCCTGGAGCAGAAGGGCTCCCCTGCCCTCCCCTTGAGCGTGGCTGGCCATTTTCAAACCTCTGACTTGTGATTGGCAGCTCAAAGCTAACACGGTATGCCAGCAAAGCTCCTTCTGTGCGTGCCCCTCTCCCAAACAAAGGACTCTTTGAACTGGCCCTTTCCCCTCCAGCAGAGGGGGAGGGCCGGTCTCAGGTGTGAGGTCTCTCAGGCACTGGGCCTGGCTGTCCTCAGACACGTCCTCAGGGACAGGTGTCCCCAGTGAGGTCCCTCAGAGGGCCCGTGCTGAACTGCTGCCAAGGGTGAGAGCACTGGCTGCATTTCTCAGTTTCTCGCCCACCCAGACCCACCTTGAGAGAAAGGCCTGGCCTCCGGCTGCAGAAGGTCACAGCCACCAGCAACCCGATGGCCAGGTGCTGGGATTGGCCAGTGCCTGGTTGACTGCGGGGTGGTTAGAGGGGAGGTTGGGGGCCTCCCAGTGTGAGGGAGCCCTGGGTCTGTGATGGGAGGGAAGGAGAGAGGTGGGGGTGGCTGGGGGCCTCAGGAAGGTGAGGTTTTCCCACACCGAGAACAGGGAGGACACAGGATAAGTGAACCAGGGTGGGCAGGGACCTGATTTTAGTGTCTTCAGGGTCAGTGGTTCAAGCCCACCAGCTGCTCCTCAGGAGGAAATCCAGGCATTTTCCTGCTGTAGAGAGTTACAGTCTCAAAAAGCTTCAGGGGCAGCACTGCCCTGCCCTGTTCTCAGAGCGTCCTGCCTAAGGGCCCCCGTGGGGGCCGTCGCTTGCACTAATGGGCCCTGTCTTCTCTGCAGGGACCGGGAGGAAGAGGCCCGAGGGAGGTTGCTGAGTGCGAGGGGGCAGCGGCAGCTACAGGCGTACAACTGCCGCCTGGAGACCGCCGGGAAGACGCGGCATCTGAGCTGGGCGGCCGAGAGGCAGCACGCGGGTGGCGGCGGCGTGAAGCTGGAGCCAGAGCCCTGTGGGAGCGGCCCGTTTTCCATGCGCGCCGAGCCCCGGGGCACCTACGTCACTTACCCAGGCGTCCAGGGCGCACTTACTACCAGCGGGGTCGCGGCCTTCAGAAACATGCCCAGTACTCACCCGCTGGACCGTCCCCCCAGTGCCCACTGCGTCCGGACCAGCAGGCCCTGGCGGGATTGCGACCAGGTCCTGATGCCCCAGCCCGCCAGCTGCCACCTGCCCCAGGGGAATGGGTTTCCTCACCCCGGGGCGCCGCGTTTCCCTGTGGGGGGCTACCTCCCCGAGGACGCCAAGCTGCGAAGCCTGGCAGTGCCCCCCGGAGCTCTGTGCAGCCCGATGCTGTCGCTGGATGTGCCCATCAAGGTGGAAAGCGACTCGGGTTCCGAGGACGCCGCGGATGGCTACTCGGCGCCGCTGGGTCAGATGTGGCTGGCAGCTGGCGACCTGGCCAGGAGGCAGGCGGGTACTTTCCCCAACAGGATGCCCCTGAAGAGAGAGCCCGACCTCCCCGCGCCCCTCGACCACGCCCCGCACCTCGGGCCCAGCTGCCAGGCCACCGCCAGGCCCGGCCCCTTCTATCCCGCCGGCTGCGCCTGCCTGGAGCGCCTGCGTGACCGGCAGGCCCCGGAGCCGCCTCACCGCGCGCAGCCGGAGCCCGCGCGCCCCCCGTGCGCGCTGCGGCACGATGGCAGGGGGGCTGCACCCGTGGTCAAGCGTGAGCCCCTGGACTCTCCGTTCTGGGCTGCGCACAGCCAGGCAGGGGCACGGGGGCTGCTCCCCAAAAGTGCCCTGGCTACCTGGATGCCTTCCAAAGCCGCGGAGTGCACCTTCCTGCCGTAGCTGTGACCCGCCTCTGGTTCAACGCCCAACCAGTTGGAGGACACCGGGCGGGGACACCCTCCCGGGCCCCACCCTCTCCCTCCTCTTGCACACGTGGGGCCTGTGCCGGCGTGCGCTCTGTGTTCTGGCATTAGAAGTGGACTCGAAGCTCTTCCGCGAAACCACCTTTTTCTCAGAAGAGCGGTGTCGTCAAGCCAGGGGCGGGGTAGTCGCCCCGGGTGCCTGCAGGACTGGAGTCTGGGCTCCGGGCGGGAAGCACGGGTCTGCTTGGCGGCAGGCAGGATTGACCTGCTGTAGCTGTAGCGTGGACTTCAACAGCGCCTGGCAAACGAGGAGTCCACGTTGAGTGCTAAAGGTGAAGCGGTTCATGGGAGGACTCTAGAACGTTGGGGCTGCACACACTGCAGCAGGCAGCCTGTGGTCTCAGCTGCCTGGCAGACGCTCAAGTTTCCAAGGGGATGCTCTCTGGTTGCTTCTGTCTCTGAAGACAGCTGAGGGTGGATGCGGAGGGCAGGGATGGGAAGACAGCTGGCTGCTCACTGGGCCTTGAGACCTTCTGGAAATGAATGGTCTTACCGGCGGCATCGTGGAAGATGGCACAGAAGAGGGCAGCCCTCAGATCCCACCAACCACTCCCAGGAAGACAGTGAGGCAGTGTGGTCTGGGGGATGCTGGCCCTGGAAGCCCCTGGAAGCAGCTCTCCATTGCCTTCAAGGGGTCCTGGGCGGGAATGATTGGGTGGGTGGGTCGCCCCTTCCCCAGGAAGAGCTTATCCTGTGAAGGATAAGACACTGCACTTTAAAGGGGGATGGTGGTTGCTATGGTCACACCTTCTGAGGATCTCCCACTCCCAGGGACGGGGTACCATCAGACAGGACAGAGCCGGATCTGTGGGTTTCTGAGTTGAACTCTTTTTTTTGGGGGGGGGACATCACTGCCCTCTGATGGTCGTGGGAGCTACCCAGCCTTGCTCCTGGAGAGCTGCTGCTGGATTTGAACTGCCAAGCTCTTGGACCACAGTCCTGCACTCAGCCACTACCCCCCTGGAGCTCAGCCCCTGAGATGAACTCTTGACGGGAGTAGAAGCCCACCTCTCTCTCACACAGAGCGGCTGGAGGTTTTGAACTGCCGTCCCTGCAGTTGGTGCATGTGACCACTAGACTGCAGGGCTCCGTTCTGGTGGTCGGGCCGTCAGAGTGAAAGCATAGAGCAGGGAAGGGGAGTCCCCGGGCCGTCACCAGGAGTGAGCCCTGCACCACCACCCCTCCCCCCCCTCACGTGTCCAGGACCATAACCCAGTTAGCTCTGCATGGTCCAGGGCACGAGGGTCAGAGTCCAGAGGAGCACTGGGCTCTGGTCCCTGCGGCCCCGGGGACTCACTGCTCCCCCTCACGGCTGCCCCTCACCTCCCTGCACAGGAGCAGCCCCTGCTGTGAATGGCTTCTGCACGGGTCCCCTCAACCCACCCCCTACCACTGATCTGGGAAAAGCCAGCTCAGAAAGACCACCTCCTGGCTTGGGGGAGGGGTGGTGGAGAGAGGGGTGGAGGGGCGCAAGGCCCTAACACCCCCCACCAACTCACAGATGAGGGTCCGGAAGTGTGCCTGTCCCACAGCCCGGGCCCTGTGCGCTGGAACCCCCGGGGGTTGCTGAAGTAGAAAAGCCAGAGCGTCTGCCGCCATCAAGTCCATCCCAGCAGGTCTGTGGAGCCTGCCCCCTGCATTCCCCTTCCTTATAGCCCACCACCTCATCCATCTCCTGCAGAGCAACTGGGGGGCTCGAACCACAGACCTCTTGGTGAGCAGCCTAGTGCTTAGCCCACTACGCCACCAAGGCTGCTTAGAGAACGTTGCCGTCAGCGAGCGGAGGGCCCCACTCTGCACCAGACTGCCACTTAGCCCGCCCTGGACGCAGCAGCGGGGGAGGTGGACTCTTTCCCCAGAACAGCTGCTGGGACCACCTGGGGCCAGAAAGGTGGGTGGGAAGGAGGGGGCGGCACCCCCAGTGAGACATTGAGGAGACTTTGTGGAGCACCGATGGGGTCATTCCAGGGGCCCTGCGCCCCTGACAACCGCCTCTCGTCCCTCTGCGTGGGGCAGAGCCGGCACCCCGCACACCGCGATGGGCCATCTGCCTGTCCCTCGCCTCCGTGGTGCGGCCAACAGAAGCCCCCTCAGGCCTGCAAGTGGGTTTTGAGTCTGTGCAGCCCCGTCCCTCCAGTTACAGATGGAAGTAGAAGGCCAAGGTTTTATGACTCCTGCTTTATAGTCTGACGACAGTATTAACCACAGAGGCCCCCTGGGCTCCACTTCACATGTAGCCAGGAGATGGTGCACAGGCTGGAAGGGGAAAATAAACGAGTCTCTCTTTTGTACATTTCTACTGGTGGAATAAAAAAGGTCGTTTTGACTGACATATGGGGGCTGCAGCCGTGTCTCAGGAGAGGCAGTTCCAGGCCCCACTGCCCCAGCTCCTTTCTGAAGCGCTGGGCAAGCCTCCTGGTACCTCTTCCTTTGAGGGTAGGGGGAAGGTCAAACTGGGGTCCCATCTGGAGAGGGGTATCTCTGGACCATGACAAAGAACCTATCCCAGAAAGAGGGTGGGTGGTGGTGGTGGTGGTGACTTTGGACATCAAGCCCAGGCACAGCCATCACTTCAGCTTCCCACGTGGAATGCCTTGCCAGGCCCGGCCCAATCAATCTGGTTCCAGGACCCAGCCCATGTAGAACTGGGGTGTGCACCTGCTGAGGGCAAAGGAAGCTAGCTGTACCTCCCTCCGTGCCACAGTTAGCAGACCCGCGCCCAGTCACCACCTGGCTCTGGGTCTTCAGAGGCCTATCTGGGCGAGCCTGCCCAGGTGAGCCTGCCCAGGTGTACCTGCCCCGGTGTACTTGCCCTGGTGAGCCGCTTCTTCACCTCCCACACTTGCGGGGTCCCACCAAGGTGCTCCCCATCCCAGGCTCCCTCAGGCCCTCCTTCCTTTCTCCCCTCCTCTGCTCATCGTCCACCCCTTATACCTCCATTCACCCTCCTCCTCTCCACCCTGTCCCACCCCACCCTCTCCCCACCAAGAAGCCCCCAGGGAGCCGTGTGCTGTGTGAGTAGAAGCAGGACCCCCTAGAGGAGGAACCGAGGGGCAGGGAGCCTAGGGCAGAGACTGCCCCCAAAGGAAAGGCCCTGGACAGGACTCTGAGCAGTGGAGGGAGCATCCCCCATTTGAGGTAGGCCAGCCTTTTGTGTCATACTCCCTCACATGGCTGCTCTCTGACCCTTCCATGTCAGCACAGAGATACACGTGTTCTACATGGAACCCACTGTACTAGATCACTGCGTCCCTGCACTGCCGTGGGATGTTTCTGGATCTTCTCCACGCGCTCAGCAGGGCCTGACCACCGCTGCCCACACTCCTGGGGCCCTGGGGCAGTTAGATTTTATGCCACCTTGCACTGGAGGGGGGTGGGTCTCCAACCTGCCAATCAGACTACGACTGATAGTGCCTCCTGGGGGTGTGTGGCCTTTTCATGACACGGGACCCCTGGCCTCTCTCTGTCCCTTTGCCTCCCTGTCTCCTGGGGACTCTGTGCTTGCCCCCAGGGAAGGCCCTGATGGACCGCCCAACCCCGAATGCTGTTGGCAGCCTGCCATGTCCCCACTGTCCTTGGAGCCCCTGCATCTGAGCTGCTCCAACTGGCATCCATGGCTTCCCGGAGACGGGGCGGGGCTGCCTTCCTGATCCGATGCCTTCTGACTAGGGAGCTCTTCCCAATAGATGTGTGAATGTCACCCATGTGGTTTCTGCAGCCTCACACACCCCTCTGCAGGACATGCGCTGAGTCACAGCCTAGCCGCGCTCTAACATGCCAGCTTGCCAAGCCCACAGCCCCAAGAGGGTGCTCATTGACGCCTGTCAGGTGCCTTCACTTGCCAGAGAGCTGGGAATCCAGGCTGCTGATCCGTCTCACCATCCATCATCCCCCCGACAGGCTCGCCTCTGCTTCGTTCCTGCTGAGTGGCAGGCCCTGTGACCAAGGGCGCTGGAGGGAGCGAGGAGGTACCCACAGGCAGCCCCGCCTTCCTTCCTGCCGCCACTGTGGCTCCAGAGGGGCTTCACCAGGCAGTGAGGAATGGCCACACTGGGAAGCCGACACTGGGAAGCCACACTGGGAAGCCAGGCCTGCAGGAGCCGGCAGGAGACTCAGAGGCGGGAACTCCAGGTGTTGAACACCGCCCCCCTCCTCTCAGTCCTATGAATGCTCCTGGGAAATTTCTCTCATTTCTCTCAACTCCCTTTGCTGTAGAGGCCCCAAATCTCAGGTGTCGCACTGACCAACACCCCTGTGGATGCTGCCAGCTTGAGACTTTGTCTCCAGGCGCATTGCACCTGCTTGGTCCAGAAGGTGGATCCAGTTTCCACATCACTTTAAGCTGTGGAGAGAGAATACACACCACCCACCACGTTTCACGCAGCTTGCCCAGGAAGAACCAAGACACGGCTGTGTGGGCCAGCTGGCCCGAGGCAGAAGACGTGCATGCTGGCCTCAAAGTCGTCTTCCTGTTATACTTCACATGGTGCCCCTTGATCCAACGATCTGAGCAATGTAAATTACATGAACTTGGAAACCCCCCACCCCACCTCAGAGTACCACTTCACCTTTGTGTTAGACTGGGTTAACTAGAGAAATAAATTTACAGACATCATATGGGTGTAAGAGAGGACTGTAAATCTAAGAGTCATTTTACATTAAAGATCAACTCCATAAGTCTGCTAGTAGCCCATACATTTGATCCCAGTCTATAAGTTCCTCTTCAGAGTCATGCAACCCATGCAATGATGCTGAATGCAGGGAGAGCATAGGTGAGTGGGTGGACATTCTTGAGGATGCAGTGCTGGCTTGGGTCTCCACGTGGCTCCTCCCGCTTCCGGGCTCTGGTTCCATCAGGGGTCTCCATGTGTCTTGTCAGCAGGAAGACAAGCAGAGTGCCTGTGTGTATCTGGCCTCCAGTGAGCTATTTACCTCCATCGTGCCTCCAAATGAGGTCACCAAGCTGCGACCTGACAGGCTAGACTCCACCCCTTGGCAAGTTGACGGAGGATGTAACTGCTGCCACCTTTATTAGGAACTGAATAGCAGGCAGCTCCAATTTTGTGACCTTCAAAGGGAGGCAGAAATAAGTTACTGGTCCTATCCAACAGATAAGGAGTGCTGATGGCATACTGGGCTGTATGCTGACTAAACACAAGTTCAGTTGTTCAAAGCCACCCGCTCCTCTGTGAGACGGAGGTGACGCTTCCTGCTTCCATGCAGAGTGACAGCCGCAGACACGCACAGGGGAAGTCCCACTCTGACCCTCGGGATCTGTGAGTTGCAGTCGTCAGACTGGGGGTGAGTTTGTTACACTGAAGAGAGTCATATGTTCCGAAACCCAAAATGGGTCTTCCAGAGTTTAAACGCCTTTATTAAAACTAATTTTTTTGAGTTACTATTATGATTTTTTAATGTAATGAGACTGAGACAAGATGGAAAGATTAGCTTTATGTTTATTGACATATTTACTGTTACTAGTGCTCTTTATGCTTTGTAAAAATTGTGTTTTCATCTAAAAATTTTCATTCAGCAAGATACATTTTCTTTAAAATATCTACTAATGAAGATCTGCTAATAATTTTTTGTGTGTACTGTTAGAATTTGCATTTTCATGTTCATTTGTAAGGCTTATTTTCACTCATGTAAAGTTTTTTAAAGGTTTTTTTCATTTTTACATCTATTTCAACATTATAACACTATTATTCCTTTAACTTTTGTTCCCCAAACTAAATGATTAAAATGCCCCTGTCCTGTTATCAAGTGGCACTTCTCCACCTGTGAATAGAAACTCGTAAAATAGGTTAGAATTTTTCTTATAAAGAAGCTTGGCATTTTCCTCACATCTGAACATTTAACATGAATTATCCATTGACTTCCATCTATTAAAATCTATTCTGAAATGTTTAATACATAATCAGAAGATATATTTCCATCTTCCAAATACTGCTGGAAATGACTATACAGTATTACATGTTGAACACTCTGGATGGTCCTATCTTCCCTGTGTGTGCCTTTTCCATTTTCTCTTCACTTCCCCCTCTCTTGGAGCTGAGCCCTGGCTTTGCAGAATCCAGCTTAGAGTCACTGCACGTACAGCGCACAGAATCATCTTGTTGATTCTGATTCATGGTGACCCAGTAGGACAGAGACCTGCCCCTTTGGGTTTCAGACCTTCACATCTTTTAAAGACTGAGGGTGACTGGTGTATTTGAACCACTGACCTTATGACTGACAGCTCAATGAGACACCAACTAGCCACCAAAGGGTTGGACTACAGCTTCCCTTGGAACTCCCTTAAACCCAAATTCTTTTTCAAACACTGCTTCCCCTTTGTTGGCCTCATTCTGTCGTTCAAACGAGGGTGATAAATGAGTGAACTGGTGCACGGTAGTTCAACCGAGAGGAACGCCATGTCTAAGGGGTGAGAACTGACGCCGCCTCTCCAAGGCAACGTCGCCAAGTGACCCCGGGATAGGGCTGCCAACCAAGACAGCGCGAAGATGACTGCCGATGCTGCCGTGCCGTGTCGTTTAGGGAGAGCATTTACTGAGCCTTAAAGAAGGCAACGGCAGTCACGTCCCTCTGATGAGGGAGAGCATTAGCGTGATGCCAAAACGGAGTCCAGGGAGATTCATGGGCTTCGGAACGACTTGGAAGGTGAATAGAACTGTCACCCAAGCATGACAGGCAGCAGAGCAGTGCGTCCCAGGCACAGGTGAGACTTCAGACACAGGAATGGGCTGAGTGGGACATACATGTGAGGTTAAGTAGAAGGGCTTATTCACTGGTCCAGGGACCTCCACCCAGGCAGTCAGGCCATACCTCACGACAGCGCAACTCCAGGAGGGCAATCTCCCTTCTGGGACGCACCCAGGAAAGCTCCTTGGAGAAACTGCCCCTCCCTGGATGGGGGAGGAGGGTGATGGTAGCCCATGGTCCAGTCCATTCTGCCACAGGGCACGTCTATTCACACACCTGTCTATGCTCAGAAGAAATTCAGTGGATGTTGAGTCCACATAGGAACTATGCAAATGAATTTTGGGCTTTTATGTTATCCATAGCCCTCTACAAACCCAGGGCTCAAAATTTAAGCTCAAATATAACCCCCTCCTCTGGTCATGGATTCTTTTTGTGACATCACTGCCCTCTGGCGGTGGGAGTAGGAGGCCCAGCCTTGCTGCTGGATTTGAACCTCCAACCCAGTGGGCCACAGTCTGGTCATGGATTTTTAAGAAATTCATAAGCTTTTCATCATCCAGCCTGGGTGCCAGTAAGCTGACACGTTACTTGGATGGCTTCTTATTTTCAGACAAGGCTTTACCATCTCAGACTCATTTTTTTCTGATTGTGGGAACCATCTGATTGCTGCAGCACCCACCTCGTCAATGATCATCGCATGGGGGCAAGTACCAAGCGGGGCCACGTCATAAGAACCAACTGCTCAGAGCGGGATTTACAATGAAGTGTGAGCTCAGAATCCATTCACATATTTTCGGCATGGCTGTCTAAGGGATCACTTTGTAGGTAGCACATCAGCTTCTTAATTAATATTGCCCATAGGTCACTTGGAAATTCTAATACACAATTCGTGTGGCCCAAAGCACAAAACTTAAACTATTAGTGAGAAAGGGGAAATATTCGTGTAGAGAAAGCTGTGTAGGCGAAGATGAGTGGAAGTCTTACTTATACAGAAGAGGAAACTGAAGACGGAACACTGCAAAGAAAGCAAGGAGGCACCTG
>PVJH01033135.1:0-21892 GCA_004026705.1 Nesogale talazaci
TTCTTCTACACTGTTTGCCTCTATGTCCATTTGTCATCAGCGATATTGGGAGTCAATTGGTCCATTGATTTTGATTTTTGTTCTTTGATACCTGATTGTTTCAACACCTCATGATCGCACAGGTAAGTGATCTTCTTTTATGGTGGGTTTTGTTGCTTCTGAGCTAGATGGCTGCTTGTTTATGCTCAAGCCTTTAAGACCCCAGATGCTCTATCTTTTGATAGCTGGGCCCATCTGCTTTCTTCACCACCCTTGCTCATGCTCTTATATGTCCTCAATTGGCACATTGGGGATGGAGTGTGATTACTTTTGTATAAAAGCAAATGAACATCAGGAGATGCAGAAATATGACCTTGGAATATGGGAAGAAAAAATTGTAATGATGTACAGGTCTATGAGCATACTTTTGACATCTTCCTTCTGCACTATATCACTATCAAGGAGGCTTCCTGCTGATCACCAAATACTAAGATCTTCTAGAAAAACAGCCATGTAAGAATTTTGTGTGGTATCAGCACTGATCACAGGACATCTTTTCCAGGTACAACATGAAATCAAGGAGAGCTGTTGATCAAGTTAAGAATAACTCAATTTCAGGAGCTTGAATTGCCAGTAAATAATTGCTGAGCTCCACCACATATGTGCCAAGCATGATTTTACAGTTTTTACTCTGCCATTTTTTTTTTAATGCACAGCAGTTTGTCTCTAATAGTAATGATTTTCCCATAGTGTAGTCAGAATTCGGGAGTGTCCACGTGGGTCAGCAATGCTGCCACATGTTCATTATGCCTTCCCTCCAAACATAAAACCTGTCATTAAACTTGTCACTGGTTTTATAACCATCTCTGCTAAAGGGTGGCATTTTTTGGTATTCATTTGTTTTCACCAAAAGGTACAAAATTGAATTTGTTGTAGATCTTTTTCTGAATCTCCCATTTGGATAACAAAATATCTTGTTTTTATTGGAAAGCATTTTGTTTTACTCTGTACAAATACTTAATTCAACAAAAGACTATTTAAAACTTCTAATTAATATGTTTCTCGGTATAGAGATAAAAATGAAAGTTTAAATTTAATTTATTGTTTAAATTTATTTTTCCTTTTTTATTGTTTGAAAGGAGTTCTCAACACTTGCTTAATAAAAATAGTTCACCAGCTTTATTTTCTACATTAATTTGAATTGTAGACTTTATGTCCATATTTTTATCCTGATATTTGTGCTTAGCAGAAAATGTTCAAAATGTGGATCATTTTAAGAATTGGGTTATTTTGTGGAATCAGAAAGAATAGGAAAAAAATAGTTCACAACTCAATCTGCCAGGAATCAGGAAATATGATTCAACAAATGTGGGGGGAACAAGATGTATATTTTCTTGTGTCACTTGGAATAAACCTTATCTAATGTATTCAGTTACTGCAAGGATTTTCACTTTGCTACATTATAGACTCATTAGAATTTTTAAATTATCATATAATTCCTCTAAATCATTTTTGATGGCCTCACATGCATTGCTGTCTACTTTTTTGAGACTCATGAAGACTCTCTAAGACAAAACTGAACTGCTAGTTTAGGTTTCCAAGCCAACACATTTTTTGCAGGACAGAAAGCCTCCTTTTCTCCTACAGAGCAGATTGGTGGGGTCAAACCACTGTCCTTGTGGTTAGCAGCCCAACACATTAGGGCTCCGTTCTGAGATTGCTTTGCACCCTACATTTAAGTCATGGTGAACTTTTTCTATAACTTTATTGAGTACTATGCTATATGCCAGATACTGTGCTAAGCACCTCTCTAAGGACAATCTTTTCAAATGCCACCTTTGATGGCTGGAAACACTGAGGCCCCAACAAGTTAGATTACATCACATTATCACTTGGATGAGAAAGGAAAGACACCAAAAGGTGTCATACTATTTCAAAGCCTGGACATTTAGATACAGATCTATAATTATGTAGACATACATACCACTAGTATATGCATGCACAGATGCATGCATACATGAGTATATATAAAATCTGGAATGAATATGAACATAGTGCTTTACATGAACAAAATTTCATAAATATGCTGAATACTGTGACTAAAACCCAATCCACAAAACATGATCTAAATAGACCTTCATTGTTACTAGGGATTTACAAAACTGTGTTACAATGAATGAGAGCAGTAGAGCATTAGTTTAGGTAGTGTGTGAAGTAACAGTACACAAAGAGGTCATTGCCGATCCTTTTACATATCAGATTTCTCTTCTTTCACAGCAACAAAAAAGGACAACTCCTTAATCCTCACTCACTACCTTTTTAGCCTGTTACAGATGATTACAACCCAGACTAACTGTGGGCTTAAAAAGTATTTTACTACCAGTATTTGCATAAATTTAAATTTATTGAATACCAGGAAATCTAATGACCTCATAAAAATAATTAGGCTCTCCAAAGCACATAGCATCCTCCCAAATGAGACATTACATTATCCAAGCAATATGTTTAAAACTCCCCCAACCAACAATTTACATCTTTGTTATAGGTGTTACAACATAACATGCATTTTTTGATATACATAAGTGGAAGGAGCCCTGGTGGCACTGTCAGGCAATTAATGCCACTCTGCAATAGCATATTCATTCAGGGAGAGTATGCCCATAAAGAAGGACAGCCTCTGAAACCCTACTTAAGACTGCTGTCAATCAGAACCAACTGAATGGTGGTGGAATTGAGAAACAGAAATAAGCAAAAAATCACTGAATATTTTGAAGAAAATAACATTTTGAAGTTTTTTCAGATTTTTTTTCTGTACTCCTTTCATCCTATGCAGCACTGAAGTATCAAAAACATCCTGCCTTAACAGAATCAAGGAAAAGTTTTTATAATGAGATGTGGGATATTGGGAAAAAAAAGATTTTGGAAAGAAAAAGGTGGGGTATTATTAATAATTAAAAAATAAATAAAACGAGTTACCTATCTAGTCAATTTTGACTCATGAGAACCACATGGGTATCAGAGTAGAAGTGTGCTTCCTAGGAGTTTAATGGCTGAATGTTCTGAAGTAGATCACCAGGTCTCATTTCCAAGGTCCCGCTGCATAAATTTGAACTTGTAATCTTTTGATTAACAGACTGTTGTCTTTGGCTATAGGGGATGCACCAGCATATTGCTCTATATACTTTGCAGATAGGCTGGGGCTCCCACTGTCTCGAATACTCTTCTACAAATTGGGATTTCTTCATTTTAATTATGACACTTTTTTCTTCACCATATTTGAATTTTGTAATTGTCATCTTTGGATCACACAAGGTGCTATGCTTCTGTTGTGTGCAGGTAACTGACTCCTTGCTTAGATGGCTGTGTGTTTGAATACAATTCTTGAAGACCTTTCAGACCATTATTTCCATGAACAGCCAGTGACCATTTCATGATGGTGTGTATCAAGCAGGGTCATGTTGGAAGAACTGATTGTTCTTAAATTGGAGTTTGAATTCATTGCGAGTCCAGAACTCTATCCTCACTCTTTTGAGCTGTGGCTTTTGAGAAGACTGTTAGGTCACTAGTGAAAGGTGCCCCGGATGGAATCAAACCATCAACTGCTCAGACAGTAGTTGGAATACTTAACTGTTTGTGCTACCCAGAACTTTCTATAGGAAACTGCATGTGTGAAAGTTATTTTAAAGTTACATTCCTGGAAATTGTGAATTTGTGGACTGAGTTCATTCTTGATACACATTTGCATTGTCCCAAACAAATCCTCCTCTTCATTCAGTAGAGTAAAGGTAAAAGTAAAGATATATATATATATATATATATATATACACACATACACACATATATTTATATTTAAAGTAAAAACTACCTTAATGGAATTCAAACAACCCACACTGTATTTAAGCAGAGTGCCTCCATCGTGTATGAGTAGTGCCCTGGCCAGTGGAATGTCAGTCACTAGACGACACTTGGGTTTGTCACCACCAGGTAACTACACACTATGAATATGTATGTGTCCTGCCACCAGCGTCCTTAGGAAGTTTTCCCAAGCAGCTGTAGATAAGACAAACTACGATGGCCTAGAAGTTTAGTAAAACTTCCCTAATACCTGCTCCCCTATGCTTGGCACAGACAGCACCTTTCAGTCACGTTTTTATGAGCATCAATATTGGATAAATCTACTTGACCGTCCCCCCACCTTAATACATTCTGCTTGAAACCCATAAAAGTAAGCTTCTCTGAGATGCAGTGGTTCTCCCATTCTTAGTTCATCACAAGGTATACACCAAGGTAATTAGAGAGAGACATATGTTGTGGATATGCAAGCAAATTATGTATACGCAGTTTGAATTTGAAGATTAACTGTCTACCACATTGTGGTATTTAAGCCTTGAGGATTATTTAAGATTCATGCCTATTTCCCAATCACCCCTCCATGATAAAAAACAATCTAGTGATAAAGGTATAACAAACTACATAACCTACAGCCAGATGATTTCACTCATATAAACACTTCTGGGGCATGACAGTGGGCACTCCAAATTAAATGTATATACTTCATTCTTTTCCCTGCTACCAACAAAGGTCCATTGTTTTCCTTCAAAAAGCTACAATTGCTTTTGAAAGAGCTTGAAGAACAGGAATTTTTATTTTATTTTTTGGGCATAGCTGAGCATATGAATTTCAGAGGGTCCAAAATAAATATTAATTTTCAGTCTGTCAGATTCCCAGATGGCAATGGCATTAAGCCTCTATATCACAACAAATTAATGCAATTTCTAGAGCAGTGTAAATTTCCGGTTTTGAAAGTATAACCTGTGGTATATCCCAGGTTCTTCTAGATTAAACTAAGGTTAAAGATATGCATAAAATCCCTCCTCTATTCAATCCACTGAATAATCATTCATTTTTATTTTTGTAAATGCAAACAAACAATGAAAATGAGTCAAGTAGTTGAAGTTAAGATGTGATAGAAACTGAAGATGATATATATATATATGACTTACATATCTCAATTTAATTATCCATAGATAATTATTTATCACTATATTATTTTATGGAAACTACAGTACATAAATTGGCCACACATTTAATAACATGCTCTATATAAATCAGGGCATGAAATACTATGCTTGTGAATGTCCTGTTGTAGTATTCAGTGGAACAGTAAATTAAAAACATGGAGGGATTCTCTTTGAAGGTTGAATGGGTTGAAAGAAAATGGAACATCTTTTTTAAAACCTTTTAGAATAATCTAGCTGAGGAAATAACCCACCTGGTGAAGATTAAGGAATCTGTAGTACAAGACACACAGCACATGCATTTGCTGTAATATTTCCTTCTTGAAATTTACACTGGAGACTTAAGAACAGTTTCAGTCATTGTAGTCTATTATGGGAAATTCCACATGCATACATTCTCTCTACTTCATAAATATTATAACCATGAAAAAATCATTCATGCTTTAAAAAACAGACCCTTGTGGAATATTGCCTTTTTCACCCTCAGCAAATATAAGCTAAATATTTATAAAATAAAAAATACTGAAACGGTTTCTATTCTTGTGGGAGTGGAATAGGTACTTAAAAAGAATCATGCTAACCTTAGTAGTCTTATCCATATAAATAGTGCATTTGTATTTGCAACAACTCTCTATAGAAATATTAAACTTTATAGAGTTTCTAAATGTCTAGCTCTCAACAGAATCCATGACTGCAAGCTTCAGACTATGTAAATTACTGTAAACTACAGTCTATCCCATGAGAATTGTTTTACTAACCTTGTGTGCTGTCAATATTGATTAATATTGTTTTTTAATAGAAATACAAAAAATAACATTACAAATAATTGTTTTCCAGACTTGTAAAAATAAACTGTGTACAAAGCTGCACACTTGAGTAAAAAATGTTTGGCAATCTCTGTGAAATAATGAACACTATTGGTACTTTAAAATTTAATTGACTAAACAGATTATACTTTAAAGCAATAGTTACAAGAAAACATTTATTTTTAATTCTATTCTATTATTTTATCAAACAATTTCTAAGCTAGTGTAGCAGTTGATTTTCTATGCCAAGAGATAGTCCAAAATGTCAAGACAACAAACATTTAACTTGGTAAATTGACCACAGTGGGCAAGTTTCTGAGTAACTTTTCATGTACTGTAGAAGAGAAAGAGACTGGCTTTGTTCCAAAAGTTGTTCAGACTCATCCCTCATTGACAGTTAGAGTACCAATAATGGCAAAATGTGTCTTCACACGAATAGCAGTTCATTCAGAGGATAGCAAAAATTGTATTACAGAACCTAATGTTCGTGAACCAATAACCATTTTGAAACATTCTAATGCCAGAACCACACAAAGCCTTATTATATTGAGAGATAAAAGAGTTCCTAGCTAATAGGAAGAGTTAAGTTTTCTCTTACATTTCATTTGTCTTAGCATTAATGAAATATTAAAATTTAAGCTATCATTAATGGGTTAAGGAAGACAGTTTTAAACAGAAAGGAACAGAAAGCACTAAGAATAAACATCGGTATCTAGATGAACTTCTTGAAGTATTAGAAAGTACAGGGTGTAGTAATGCTCTTTCCCTTCACATATTAATTTCTCAATCTTTGTGAGAAAAACAATAAATAAATAAGCATCAGTATTAACCTTGATGTAGTTACAGGCTAATTTAATTATCACAAATATATGTTTAAGTAATCATTGTAGTGAAAGGAATTTCATTGATGTAGTTACAGGTTAATTTAATTATCACAAATATATGTTTAAGTAATCATTATAGTGAAAGGAATTTCACCATTCCGAATCCTCCTTCTTTTTCTCTTTTGAGTAACACTTAATTCTTCTTAGTTTTCAAAATGACCTAGATAAGTATTTTTTTATTTTAAAGTGGGAATAACATATAAGGTTTATTCAGGTATAATATGTGTACAACTCATAAAGAGGTTGTGATAAGGATTGAAAGAGCTAATATATACCAAACACTTAATCAAAATAGACCAAAAGACAGCAACTGTAAGGGTCCAATCCAAATGACTCATCAATGAAGCTTAAAAAATAAAGTGATTGTACACATAATCTACCCTAATTTCTGTTATTGTGAATTCCCCTAAAAGAAGTAGATATGATTGATTTTAGCTTTAAATTTATTTTTGATAGAACAGGTATAATTTTTTATAAGTGTCCATTGAAATGGCAATCAGAGCACGTAAAACAATATGGAGGCAAACAATAGAGGTTCAAAAAAAGGAGGCAGAAAGGAAAGGAGTCAGTGTCTTCCAGACTGTGCTTTCAGAAATGGACTGCTTTTGTCATGTTTTCCTATGGAGTTGATTTTGACCACCAAAGACACCGCAGATCAGAACAAACTGCCCTGCAGGATTTCCTCTGAAGTGATTTGTCAGAACATTTTGTCACGTCTGTTCTTCAGCACTGTTTCTGGTGCATTTGAACAGTCCGCCCCAGGATTAGCATCCAAGCTCTTAACCATTTTGCCCTTTTTGCCCTTCTAGGTATAAGCAAGGAGTGCGGGTGGCTCAGTCTTTACGGGTTAGGCTGAGCTCCACAAGTCAAGAGTCCTAAAGTACCGGCGGCTCCATAGGAGAGGGGATTTCTACTCTTGTAAACAGTCAGAGCCTTGGAACCTCACACAGGACAGTTCTCTCCTCTCCTATAGACTCACAGTAAGTGGACATCTACTTGATGACTGTGAGAGGTCTGGCCACTGCTGTGCAAATGGCTGGTGATGACTGCAGAACAAGCAAGGTATAAGAGACCTAAGAGAGGGGGCACACTTGGCAGGTTTTAGTGAAGCTCTGTTATTAAAATAACTCACTGGAGTCAGCCATCAAGTAACCAGTACTCACTACCATCACATGAATTCCATTTGAATTCCATTGCAACTGCTCGGACAGCGTAGAACTGCCCGCTTTCCTTTCTGTGGCTTTTGACTCTGTACAGGAGTAGGCAGCCTCCCCCACCCCGCTAGAGCAGCTGGCGATTTTGCACTGCTGTCCGCTGACTTTTTGGTGATCGGCCAATGAGAAGCCCACGGCACCACCGGAAGGCACCAGTAACAGTCTGCTATTTCCAGAAGACAATTAATTGACAGTAAAAGATTAAGAAACAGAACAAAGGTGCAAGTACAAACATCTTCATAGGTAATCATCGAGGGACCAAAAGAGTGATAGACTGAATGAAGGCATCGGTGAAAGATTAAGAATAGGCTAAACATTGTAATGAACAGTCTAACATATTTTGTACAGAGGGGAAAACTGACCATGGGTCAGCTCATTCAGAGATCCAGTTAAGTAAGAATGCATGTGCGAAATAAGCATCAATAGATCCTCTACACGTGAGATAAATTCAAGTGACTGTATTTAACAGACTGATTGGAGTAAAGTGGCATGTTAAAAACATGAATTGTTGTTGTTCTGTGCCCTTGAGTTAGTTTTGACTCATGTGCAGCCACCCTACTCACAACAGAAGGAAACACTGCCTGGTCCAGTCACATCCTCACAATTGGTCTCTGTTGAATGCAACCACCGTGTCAATCCTTCTCATCAAAAAGGGCTGATGCACAGATCTTATGGGGGTTTGTTCACTGGTTGGTTTGCTTTCCTCACTTCGGTCCAAACGAATCTTAAAATTAAATTTTATCAAAATGTGGAATCAAAACTGAAGAAAAAAATAAAAGCATGCAGAGATACATACCTCTCACCCCTATATATACACACACACACACACACACATTCTTTAGCTAGCCAATCTAAGATAGGGTAGGCAAACACTAAGAAAAACATATGTCCTCGTTTCACACTGTTTGGAGACAACTCTAATAATGCTCATGTCTTTTCCTTTCTTGCTGCGCTCTGAAGCAATCAAACCATTCTTAGATAATTTAGGACGTTTCTGCCTTTAAAGCAAATCTAAATTGCAAGCAGCAGCAACTTTATTAGCATTTACTGATCCCACGGGTGATAAATACGTTGTTTACTTATATGTGTAAGCAAAACTGTTAGCAAAAGAGCAACTGATCTGACTATTAAGTAGGTAAAATCCACACCAACTGTGAAGTTGTGTTAGGAACCTAGTTAATGTCAGACTCTATTCATATGTGCAATGGTTACCATGAATGGCACCAAAGGGCACATTGTCAACCTGTGAGAAACACAAAGTTTATCGATAATTTCTATTTATCTGTATATTTTAACATATTGATATCTAAGAACTTCAAACCTTCAGTTTCCCAAAAGTATGACTTGCCTTACATTTGCCAAATCCTGTCAGACTTCCTTGTTTTTAATCCTCTTCTTAAAACCTGCCACATACACTTGATCAAAAAGAGTAGAATTAGAAAACCCAGAAATGAAAGTGTCAGCATACAGACAACTAATCTCTGATAAGGGACCCAAAAATATCAAAATGAAAGGATGTCCTCTTCAACAAATGGTGCTAGAAAAAATGGATATCTATCTGTAGAAAAATGGAGCAAGAACCTTACCATACTCCATGCACAGGGATAAATTCATAGACCTTGAAGTAAAACCCCAAACTATTATGACCATCAATAAGGGAATTTGGCACAGGGACTAGCTAGGCTATCAGAAATAGGGAAGGACACAAACATAGAAGAGGCACACATTGACAAGAGGGATATACTGAAGATAAAACACCTATGTACACTGAAAGAATTCACCAAGAGAGTAATAGCAGAGCCCATAGACTGGGAAAACATCTTTAGCCATGGCACATCAGACAAAGGGCTTATTACTAAAACTATAATACCCTGATAGCTTTCCAAAAGGACAAAACTAACTGCCCACTGAGAAGGTGGGCAAAGGACCTGAACAGAAGTTTCACAGTGACAGAAATTCAGATGGACAATGAACATATGAGAAAATGTTTCCAAACATTAGCCATGAGAGAAATGCAAATAAAAACACCGAGGTACCACCTAACATCCTCAAAGATAGCCCAATTCAAAACATCAGAAAGCGATAAGTGTTGGAGGGGTTGAGGGGAGACAGGAACTCTTATCCACTGCTGGTGGACCTGTAAGTATGTACAGCCACTATCAAAATCAATTTGGTGATATCTAAAACAGATACAAATTGAGCTACCATATGACCCAGAAATCCTTCTACTGGGTATATACTCAGATGAGGCAAGAAACAAACCATGGCCAGACATCTGTGCTCCAATGTTCATCACAGCACAGTTAACAATTGCAAGGATTTGGAAACAACCCAAATTTCCATCAACTGATGAATGGAATAAAAAGCTGTGGTACATGTATACGATGGAATACTACACATCACTGAAAAGCATTCAGTGATGAATTCATTAAGCACAACACAGGAAGGGAAGAACTGGAGGGTTTTATGCTAAGTGAAGTAAGCCAAGTGCAAAAGAACATGTACAACATGAGTCTGCTGAGGCAATCTTAAAAAAAAAAAAAGCAAAGGCGGCATAGAGAAAAAGGTACTGTATACAAAATTCCTGGGGGGAGTCCCAGGTAGTATAGATCAAATCGAGGGCTACATATGGGAGCCAACTGAGGGAGAGGGGGGAAGATGGCAATGGGTAGAGAGGGAATGGGGCAATAACCCTTCCAAGGGGAAAGTATTATTTATATCTCCACAGGAAAAGAGGGAACAAACTTACACCTGGTGTCCCAGGATGTGAATGGAGCATGGCTACGTGGAGTGGGGAACGCGTGGAGGGGTCTGAGGGTCCAACCCCAATCCCAATGATGTGGACAACAGTCTCTCCCACCAGGGCAGTTTGCGCTGGAGGACAGCACTGCAACTTCAGCTTGGGTAGAGGGGTATGCCTGACCAGAGCACACAAGAACAAGTGATGGGGGAGGAAGAGAGACTGGAGTGCATCCTGGTCCACTGAGTCTTGAGGTTGATATCCCCACTCAGAACATTCAATGCACAGAGAAGGCCATATGGTCAGCTCCACTATGAATCACAATGTCCTTCACTGAACCAAGGTCCAATGGAGAAGCAGGGTGGGGATTGTACCCTGTCTGACCCCACCACACCAAGGCAAAATTCTAAGGGTATTCAGCAGAGCAGCAAGGAAAGCAGAACATGGAGTTCCTCATGGAGTGCCAAGGATACACTTTGGGGCAAGTGGCACCCCCATTGGACTCAACTGGGGGAGACTCCTGGAGTCAAGGACCAGATCTGGAACAATTTACAGGTTTTTTTTTTACTTATGTATGTATATTTTTCTGGACATTGGATTTTCTTTGTTGTTGTCATCGTGTTTTCTTTGGTGGTTTCATCTTAGGATGGCTTGGTTTGTTTTTGTTTTTGTACATGTTATTATCTCTGCAAGTCTATCTAGTTAAGATAGGCAGGGTTAACAGTCTGGAGGAGAAAACAATGGGACTGCTGATTTTGGGGGGGCATGGGAGTTGGGGAGATGGGGGAAAGAAGGTGGTGCTGATCAACTCAGGGATAAGGGAAAAACAAGTGATTCAAAATTAGCGGCAAGGTGAGTGTTAGAGACCTCATAGGGATTGATCAAGAATAATGTAGCAGAGAGAAATTACTGAAATCCAAAAGAAGGCTGGGCATGTTAGGGAGACAAGAGGAAAGTAAAGGGAAATAGAAGGGGAAAAATGGGGGTTACGGCCATTTATAGAAGTCTAAATACAGGCATGTACATAGGTAAATATATTTATATATGATGATGGGGAAATAGATCTATGTGCATATATTTATAGGGTTAGTATTAAGATAGCATATGGGCATTGGACCTTCACTCAAGTACTTCCTCGGTGCAAGAACACTATGTTCTATTAAATTGGCATTCCATGATGCTCCCCTTCCCAACACGATCACTGAAGACAAATGTATGCATAACCGAAAGTGGTGAAGAAAGCTGATGGTGCCTAGCTATCAAAAAATATAGCATCTAGGGTCTTAAAGGCTTGAAAGTAAAGGAGTGGTCATATAACTCAGAAGCAATAAAGCCCATATGGAAAAAGCACACCAGCCTGTAAGATCATGAGTTGTCAAAGAATCATTTATCAGCCATCAAAAAACTAAAATTCAAAACAATGTGTGCTCACCTTCATGATATGGTAGTTGATGAAAAAGGTGTGTATAAAAAAACTGATGGTGCCCGGCTATCAAAATATGTAGCTTGTGGGGTCTTAAAATCCGGAAAGTAAACTAGTGGCCATCTAGCTCAGAAACGACAAAGCCCACAAGGAAGAAGCACACCAGCCTTTGTGAACACGAGGTGTCAAAGGGATAAGATCTCAGGCATCAAAGAACTAAAAATTATACCATTATAAATTAGGGGGAGTACAGATTGGGGACCCAAAGCCATCAGGAGGTGAAGCGACATCCACTTATAGAAGGGTTGTGGGAAGGAGACCAGTCAGTCAAGGTACAGTATAACAACAATGCAATATCCAACTTTCTCTAGTTTTTAAATGCTTCCTCCTCGCATTATCATGACCCAATTCCACCTTAAAAATATGGGTAGGCCAGGGGATGTACACTGGTAAGGAGAGAGCCAGAAACACAGGGAATTCAAGAAAGATGATCCCTTCGGGACTAGTGGTGAGAGTGGTGATATTCAGAAGGTGGAGTAGAAAGGGGAAACCAATTGTATGGAACTACATATAACCTCCTCTCTGGGGTATGGACAACAGGGAAGTGGGTGAAGGGATACATCTGGCAGTGAAAGACATGAGAAAATAACGATAATTTGTAAATTGTCAAGTTTTCATGAGGGGGAGAAAAGTGGGGAGGGAAGGGGACTATTGGGACTTGATATCAAAAACTTAAGAAAAGGAGGGTGTTTTGAGAATGATGAAGGAAATAAATGTACAAATGTGGTCTGTATACAATAGATGAATGTATTGATTGTGATAAAAGTTGTCAGAGTCCCCAATAAAATAATTTTTTAAAGAGTAGAATGGGTTATCCATTGGACAAGACTGGCTAGAAGTTTTAAATTTCATCTCTTTTGCTCTTCAATCTCTCTAGAGTGTGCTTTTTTACACATACTTGTTTGGGGTGGAAGATAAAATCTCTGAAATTCTGTTCCTCAGGATTCTGTGTCCTTTTGTATTCTTTGCCTATTGACACTCCTCTATTTAAATATCATAGCCCTCTTTGCACTGCTGTAAAACAGAAAAGCCAGCTGGATGTAGATATACATGCCCCATAAATTCTCTCATTGGAGAGAAGATAGATTTTTGCAAATTGGAGACAATAATAAACCCAAAGCCAAAAGAGGCAGCCAAACTTTTAACCCAAGGAAAAGATCTGGAACTACAGAGCGAGGAAAAAGAATGGCTGTACAAGGTAGGCCAAACTTGCAAAATAGTCTGGCAAGGAACCCTCTTTTCTCAGCGTAGCAATCCCTGTATGACAATAATGATTTCCAAATATACAAAGGGTCATATGATTTGCATAAGCAACAGAAGAGATTAATTATTCTATTTTCTAACCAGTTTCAGCATTGGCAAGTTTTTGCTTAGGGTGGAGTCTACTGTACATGCGCATATATCTATATTTTCCACACCAAGCCTATTTTACATCTTTCCATGCCCAGATTGAAGGTGAATGTTCTTTCATGTTAGTGTACATCATACATTACATAAATAACGTTTTCTTGTGTGATAGAAACAATTTTCAAATTTTCTCTGGAAGTTGAAATATTTCAAATAAAGTATTAAGATGTAAACAGAAGCAGAATAAAAATTTTAAAGAAATATTTCATCAACTATCTTGAAGAAAAGATAAACTTTGTCCCTCAGAAACTCTAAACTCAGCCTAAATATCCCTGATCATTCTATAACTAAAATGCATACAGTGCATCAAGATATTTGTGGATTGTGATACTGCCATATAAGAAATAAAGATTTCTTTCCCTCTAAAATTGTTTTTAAGATCCAGAGTATCCAGCGAAGTCCAGACAGCAGTATTTCCTGCTGTGAGCTCACATTAGACTTACTGTTGGGCTTAAGAAGTTAGACTTATAGTAACATGTTCTTGTTTTGTTTTGTTTAAGTTGGGATTCTAGTATGATAGCTAAAACTTTCACTCATGTGTCTTCATATTCATTGCAATTTAAAATGGGAGCAATTCTGGGAAGATTTATGATGTTTTGTGTGCATACTTTAAGTAAAATTATAAAATTAAATTAAAAGATGTTATTTTTGGAGTGGTTTTAGAGTCTTTTGCAAGAAGAATACCATTCATCAAATTTTTAATTTAGAAGAACTGATGATGATATCCAGTAGAAACAAAGTGTAATAAAGAAACAATCTGACTGAGCCCTGGTGGCGTAGTGGTTGTGTGCAGGACTGCGGCCCA
Organism: Nesogale talazaci; assembly: GCA_004026705.1. Taxonomy (NCBI): domain Eukaryota; kingdom Metazoa; phylum Chordata; class Mammalia; order Afrosoricida; family Tenrecidae; genus Nesogale; species Nesogale talazaci. Next base: position 14,337 of record PVJH01033135.1, read on the forward strand.
CACAGGTTTGGCAGTTCAAATCCAGCAGCAGCTCTCCAGGAGTAAGGTTGGGCCTCCTACTCCCAGGAGGTGGCAGTGATGGCTCTCCCCCTCAAAAAATAAAAAAAATCTAAATATCTAGTGATAAAAGAGCGGTGTTCAGTTAATATGGGATAAAAGTATTAGAGCTATGTAGCCAATTTGTCGGGGAAGATGGTTTTAAACTACTGGGAGTATTCATGCTATTTCTAAGACTATGAATAACATTTGATATTAAAGATTAAACTAAATGCAATCCATTTTGTGCTCATTGAGTCTTTAATATTTCAGCTATAATAAATGATAAGAAGGAAATCTTCAAAGTCCTAAATCCTGATTTCTAATCATTTTTGTCCATGTCATGTGACAAAGCACCAAAGACAGATGACTGATGAAGGGACTATGCTCCATCGGACTCCTTCAGTCACTCCTAATTATCTGGCAAAATATCTCCTCCATCTGAAAAGTCAAGAATGAACTTAATTAAGAATTTATTTCTTTGCATTATTAATTCTGAAACGCCTGGCACACTTTCAAAATCTGTAAGAAGGAAATGGGTGCAGTGGGTTATATACAAAAGATATGCTCAAGACTTAACCAATTGTCAACCAGCCAAACTAAATGGAGAGAGAACTAGTGTGGCCAGAATGTAGCAATCTGACAACAAAGTTGTTTAAACTACTTCTTGGTTTATATACAGACTCCACAGAACACCATAAAGTGTTCTTGTATTCTTCACAATGTTGTCCATATTTTTCTATGCTATACATTCAAATGACTACACAGTCAATAAAACATCTTTTTGGTCTTCTCTTCCTTGATTTAAGATCAAGTGTTATCAGCAATAATATTCCTGGTTCCATGTCTTCTTGTAAATATGCTTCAGCCACTTTTAATTGTCTTCAAAAAACTTTTATTGATATGTGATATTTAAGATATTGCTTGATAATTTGTTGGGTCACTTTCCTATTGAATTCGCACAAGTTCACAAGTTAGGATCTCTTCCAGTCAGTTGATTTTTTTTTGGGGGGGGGGATTGACTAGTTAGTGTTTCCACCACTGCTTGCTTAGGTTGAAACAGGTGTCCTGTCAATTCCTGGGTTTCCACTAATGCCTTCAGTGCAGGTTGAAATTCTTACTTCAATATCTTTGGTCCTTGACTATATGCTTTTCCGTGAAAGGCTTGAATGTTGAACATTTTCTTTTCATATCATGACTCTGTGTATTCCTCCCATCTCCTTTTAATGCTTTCCACATCATGCAACACTTTCCCCATTGCAACTTTCAACATTGCAACTTGAGGCTTTTCATTTCCCTTCATATATCTCAGTTTGAAATATGATGACTGCATTATTTACTTTGGGCTTAATTCCAGGTCTCTCTGCATTTTATTATAATTCTCTGCTATATCTCTTGAGCTTTCCTTAAACCTTTTCTGATATGTTCACTTGTTCACTACTATTCCATTCATTTTAGCTACTGTGTGCTCTAAAGAAAGGTTCTGTTTTTTGTCTATCACTTTATTTTTTTCTCTCTTTACTGTCTTTTTAATGACCTTTTACTTTCATGTCATATACTATCCTTACAATAATTCTACAACTAAGCTAGTCTTTAGTCATTAGTATTCAATGTACTGAATAATCTCTACATCCAGGTGGGGTATATTAAAGGGGTGGGAATAAGTATTTGGGTTCTGGTGGACTTCTTTTCATTTCTTTCAGCTTCAACCTGACCTGTCATATGAAAAATCAATGGTCTGCTCCACATTTAACTGCTTGAGGTGGTGATATGGAACATCTCTACTATCTATTCCCCTAGTTTTAAACTACTGAGTATTTTTGTTTGTTTCCAACTTTCAGGCTCAAACACCAGCTGTTACCAATGCAAGTTATTTACATGTTTGATCAAATTCAGATTGACAACTTTGTTGAATTCAATTTCTTCATCACCAGCTTTAGTAGTGGAGATATAAATTTGAATAAAAGTTGCACTAAATTGCTTTGCTTTTAGGAATATTGCTATTATCCTATCATTGACAGCTTTGTCCTCAATGGTAGTTGATGAAATACTTTTTGATAATGACAGTAATGTGAGTTCTGTATCAAATTTAAATTAGTTCACTAACTTCTATGATACCTGTGTCCATTTCAGCTTACTAATACCTAGAATATCAATCTGAATGTGATCTGCTTTGATTTTTAAGAATTCCAAGTTTCATAGATACATATTTTGCAAATTTCAGGATTTAATGGATATTTGCAACTGTTTCTTCTAATTTTCAGTAATGAACCATCAGCAGGGGAAGGCCCCAAAGGTCTTGCTCCATTCATGTCATTCAGATGAACTCTCCTTTTTAGTGTTCAGCACTTCTTTGGTCATTTTTTAAGTGCCTTGAAACTAAAGGGACTCATCTAGCACAAAATCAGACATTGTTTCACAATTATTCAAAAGATTTGCAGTGTCTAATCTCTCACAACTTGTCTGTCAGTTTGTCTTACTGTGAAGGCTTGCGTGTTGCTGTGATGCTAGAATTTATGTCACTGAAATTTCAAATGCCAGCAGAAAGTAGCTGCTGAAAACCATATATGTAACTTTGAACCATTGTGACATGCCGTCGACCTATTGTAGAGAAGCAGACCATTCTTGGAGATACTGCCTGAGAATGAGCCCCTTGAGTGAGTGAGAGGGCACTCAAATGTGTCTGTACTTTCTTGCAGGGTAGTTGACTATGGTGCCATGAGTGGAGCAAAGCCTGTGGGAATGGAGCCTTCAGGATCTTCCTTTGCTGATGGGTTACACTCAAAAGGAAACAACTACCAAAACCTGTGAGTGATCAAAACTTGGAATTTGCAAAGTATGAATCTAGGAAAATAAGAAGTGGTAAAAAAGTGAAATGGGACCAAAAAAAGAGATTGATATTCTAGGCACGGGTGACATCAAAGGGGCTGGTTATTGCTATTTTTGATCAGAAAATCATATGACTTACTATTTAGGTATAAACACTAATGACATGGTCTCCATTGGCAAAAAGAACCTTTCAAAATGAATCCTGAAATACAATGCTGTGTGTGATAGGATTATATGGATCCACCTTCAAGGAAATCCAATTGATACAAACATTATTCAAATGAATGCCACAACCACAAAAGCTCATGATGAAGAAATTGAAGAATGCTTGAAGTTGTTGGTACAACTTCCGTCAGATATTGATCAAACATGCAAGCCAGATGTTATTATAATTGGCTAAGGCAATGCAAAAGTTGGAACAAGAGTAAGGAACATAGTTGTAAACTTAGACTTGGTGATATTAATGAAGCTAGAGATAACATTAATGATAAAATATTGCAGAATCAATGACTTCACCATAAAAAAATAACTTTTTAAAAACTATATGAGGCAACTATACATGCAGATTTCTACAGAAGTAATGCACAAAAATCAAATTGACTACATTGGTTGGAAGGGACAATGGGGAAACTCAATAATAATATTTAAGTCCTATCTAGAGGTTGACTTGAAATAGACCATCAATTGATCATCTGTAAATCTAGGTTAAGCTAAAGAAAATTAAACCAAATCCACAAGAACCAAAATACAACCTGAGACTACCTCATCTGATTTTCAAGAACATATCAAGAGCACTGGTTAACTATGGGAGGACATGTCAAGAACATCATTAATAAAGAAAACAAAGGCTATTAAAAAGAAATGAAAAAAAAAAAGGCCAAAGTGAATGTTGGAAGAATCTGAAACTTGCTTTTAAAAATCAAATTGTTAAGGCAAATGGACAGAATGTCAAAGTCAAAAAAATGAACAGAATAGTTTTAAAAGACAGCTCAAGAAGAAAAAGTTAATATTATAATGAATCTTGAGTCCGAAATTCCAAAAGGAAGAAAACACTCATGACATCTTACCATAAAATAACTCAAGAAAAATGTCATCTTCAGATATAATATTGAACAACTTTATGGGGAAAATATTGAATGATGCAGGAAGTTCCAAAACAGGATGGAAAGAATACACCGAATCACTTTACCAAAAAGGAACTAGTTGGCAGAAAAAATTTTTTTAATTAAAAAAAAAATTCTTTTGAGGAGGGAGTATATGTATGAGCAAGAACCAATGGTGCTAATGGAAGAAGTTTGAGCTTCACTGAAAGCTTTAGCCAAAAACAAGGTTCCAAGTATTGATGAAATTAAGTGTTTCAAGAAGTGAGTGAAGCACTGAAAGCACTCTCGAGCCTATATTATGGACTTTGGAAGAAAGTTACTTGGCCAAATGATCGGGAGAGGTCCAGATTTGTACCCATTCCAAATAAAAATGGCTCAACAGAATACTCAAATCAATTAACACTATCACTGATCTCACATACAATCAATTTTCCTAAAGACTAATACTGATTTCACTCGACCCAAAGCATGGTATTTTCAATCTCCTCTTATGTATGTATCTGGATGTTGGGTATTGAAAAAACGAACATGGAAGAAGAATTGATGCATTTAGATTGTGGCTCTGAAGAAAAATATTGAAAGTACCATGGGCGACCGGAAGGACAAACATCTGTCTTGGGAGAGTGTTCCCCAGAGTCAAGGATGACAAGGCTTTGTCTTTGAATCTGTTGTTAGGAGAGCTCCTTCCTGGAAAAGAACATCACACTCCTCGGTTAAGTGAAGGGATAATATAAAAAGAGAAAGGCCCTCCATGAAATGGATTGACACGGTGGCTGCAGCAATGGGCTCTGGCCTCAGCATCATTCTGAGTATGGAGCGAGACTAGGCAATGTCTCAGGCTGCTGTGCATAAAGTCACAATGACCTGGAACTGACTCGGTGGTACTCAACAACAATCTCTCAGAAGTAGACCACCTCTTCCATCTTTCTCCTCTGTCCTCAGTTGGGAAGAGCTGCTAAGAATTCTTCTGCATGGATGGCCCTGCTCATAGTCGATAATACCAGTGTCATAACTTGCAGTGTTAGATCCTCACAGAAGCCACTCAGCCTGACAGTCCTTATGAGACCTAACAAGAAGTGTGGTCTTAGTTAAAACTAAGAAATTAATGTTTTTCTCCCATCCTTATGATTCTAAAATCTTCAATTGTTTCTAATCAAAATCCACAACTAAACCTTACTGCTTGGGATTAATATCAGTATCAGCAGCAATTAGTGATAGGAATTCCTTTTTTGAATGAATACTATAATACAGTCTACAAGATTATACATATCCATCTGATTCCTTTATTTAAAACCAAGAGACTCAGACTCTGGATAATCTAAACAAATAAGAGACTAATTTTAAGAATCAGTAGAACTATTACAAGTTTTAAATACCATAACCAATCAAGGTTGCAGCATACAGAAAGTCTTTCCTCTGGACTACTAAAAACTTTGGAGTCTTGTATATCATAAGTTAATCAAGGGGTGACAACCCTATCATCTTTGAATATGTACTGTGTATATATGCAACTGTACACAGTAAATCAGAGGTTCTCTCTAAACTGATACGGAAGGGGTCATATAAAGCTTGACCCATTGAAGGTCAACTTTCTGGATGCCTACCAATTTAATGTTTACCATGAAAATGAGACAGAGTTCTACATCAGAAAGTTGAATCCATAGAATATAAATATCCACCACTTTCAAAGCCTGCCTTATATATATACCCCAAGATTTACAACTTAATACATGCCTGAACAATGGTAACCATTGGCTTTTGTTAGGTGAAAGGTCTATTCGATTTCAAAGAATGGGTATACAAGACAGATGTTTGCCTGATGATGCCATAATCCTTGAATGGGATTAAAAAAAAACTGTATATATCATATGTGAATATATCCCAAAAGGGTAATAAAATAAGTAATTAAATAACTAAATAGTGTTACTTATATTGTCCTTTCTGAAAAAAAGCATGCCTTGAAAGCATTGATGTCCCCCTAATTCTTCTGGCCTTTTTTGAAGTGCATGAGAAAAATGATAACTATTCCTCAATATCCCAGACACACAAAGGACTACATATATCACAAAAAAACAGATCTACTTTCAGTGGCTAGATATTCTGATAACCCAACTCTCTTGTAGTTATCAATAATTTGCTACAGGTATAAAATTTTCATATCAAATAATTATTAAGGAAAAGAAACATGATTTTGATTAAAGTACATGGAGAGCAGAATTGCAGTTAGTTGTATGTGTGAGACATATTGCCAGTGACTGAGTTAGTTGGTTTAATGCTCTGTGACTCAATTTACCTTTTACAACATGGATAGAATGACATCAACCAAATAGGGTTGATTTGGGTATTAAATGGACAATGGGCTTGCGGCTGAGCAGCTTGTGGAACACAGTACTCAATAGGCTGTGCTGAATATAAAATGAATGATAACAGGGGTCTCTGGGAAGATGGCCGCCAGATAGGAAGCCCAAGCCCAGAGCTCCTGGAGATCGGTGAGTGGGCGCGGCACGGGGAAGGGTGGGGCTCTCAAATTGGGTTTTGTGACTCCATGAAAGCTCAGAGCCTCCTCTGAACCAGGAGCAGGCGCGACCCGCACCCCCGCGCTCCCCACGGACGCGGGCACAGACGCAGCCTGCACAGAAGCTGCGGGTTCTTTGTGCCAGCGGGATCCAGGGCGCCGCTCTGCGACCCTGAGATCAGGGACCTGCAGTTAACCAGCGCCCCCACGTAATCGCAGATCAGTCCTCCCCACCACAAGGTGTCCAGGGGACATTCCACGCAGACCCACACCTCTTGCTCCCCACCCCCAGGGACTCCTGTGTCCCCAGCACAACGGAGGGCCAGCCCCTCCCCCACCCCGGAGGCCCCCACCCAGGCGCACCTTAAGGGCGCCACCACTGCTCAGGATAAGGTCAAGCCATCCCCTAAACCCAAGCCTGCCCACCTGGGCCACACTTTCTAACAGGAGCAGAAGGAACACCCGCACTCCCCACAGTCGCTGGTGCTCCTCACAGACGCTGCCGGTTCAGGGTGCCTGCCCCAAGCCCCTCTACAGAGAGGCCCACTCTACATTGTCTACTGGGTAAACAGCCAGCCGGTCCTCCCCACCCCAGTACTAGAGGATTTTTTCCCACCTATCTGTGGCAAGTGCCCCTAGCCAGGTACAGACCACCCAACTCCCACCCCATCCCCTAAACCCACTCCCCTGCTCAGCCAACACACTCCCTCAGATCTGCAAGGCCTAGCTGCAAACAGTTCCTGAGGGAAGCTATAATATAAAACCAGCCTCCTAAAGAGAGACCCCAAGGCCACAAAACACCAAGGAAAATGCCACCTAATACAAATAAATCAAACAAAAAACAGCTAGCAGCTTCCACAGTATCAAGAAAAGAGAAACTGGATCCGATGCAAGAAGATCAGCTGGACCTAACAGCAATCATAGAAAATGCGGAGATTGATCAACCACAGAAAGAAATCTTCAAGATGTTACTAACACGTATGCAGCTCTTGAGCGACGCATTAAAGAAGAAAGAAGAATTGATACAGGAGATAAAGGCTACGCACCAAAGGGAAATCCAAGAACTAAAGAGT
>PVJH01033136.1:0-21887 GCA_004026705.1 Nesogale talazaci
GTGGCCCAGGTGGGCAGGCTTGGGTTTAGGGGATGGCTTGATCTTATCCTGGGCAGTGGTGGCGCCCTTAAGGTGCACCTGGGCGCGGGCCTCCGGGGTGGGGGAGGGGCTGGCCCACCGTTGTGCGGGGGACACAGGAGTCCCTGGGGGTGGGGAGCGAGAGGTGTGGGTCTGCGTGGAGTGTCCCCTGGGCACCTTGGGGTGGGGAGGACTGGTCCGCGATTGCGCGCTGGCTCTGATTAACTGCGGGTCCCAGATCTCAGGGTCGCAGAGGGGCGCCCTGGATCCCGCCAGCACAAAGAACCGGCAGCGTCTGTGCAGGCGGTGTCTGTGCCGGCGTCCAGGGTCCGTGGGGAGCGCGGGCGTGCGGGTTGCGCCTGCTCCTGGTTCAGAGGAAGCTCTGAGCGTTCCTGGAGTCACAGAACCCAATTCGAGAGCCCCACCCTTCCCCGTGAAACCGAGTGACCCTTCAAGGAACTCAGTGAGATGATGCCACTGTTTTGTTTCAAACCCTCAGTCTGATCTAGAATAAAAGCCAAGTTCTTAGAATGATCTACCAGGTTCTTCCCAGTCTCTGAGCTCCTTCCTGAGCTCTTGTGTTGCTCAAGTTGTGTCCTTGACATTGATTTCTTTTCCCACCACACGACAGCTTCTCCCCGGCATGCTATTGTGTCAATTCCTTAATACATGCTCCTGCTTGTAACTCAAATATCCATGGCTTCTTCTGTTTAGCTCTTAACACTAAATACTCCTTACTCAATAAAACTAACCCCTACCACACTTAATATTCGTTACTGTGTTAGTCCAGGCAAACTAGAGGAACAGATTCATAGACACTCATATGAATATAAGCGTAAGGTTTATATACAAGAGGAATGGGATATTGAGAAAGCAGCCCAGTTCAGTCCAGTTCAAAGTCATAAGTCCGATATTAGCCCATATGCCCGATATCAGCCTATAACGTCTCCTCTGACTCACGAAGTCACAGGCCAGTGGGTGCAGAGTCCCAGCACTGGCAGGCATCTCTCCATGGCTCCTCACTTCACCAGTGATGGCAGAAGCAACTCAGTGCTGGCAGGACTCTCCACGTGGCTTCTCCAGCTTCAGAGGTCTGGTTCCATGAGGGTAAGGCCATGTGGCTTTTCCTCTGGCTCCTTGGGCGCCTCGGACACTACCATGTTGTCTTGTCCATAGTTTGTTGTCTCTGAGACAACAACTGGGGAGATAGCTTCTCATCTCCATGAGGGAAATACTGCGAGATTTCCCAGAAGTCTCAGGAGAAAGCCATGCCCACATGGAGGCCTCATTGGCTATTCAATGGCTATCTCTAGATTAACAGGCCAGACTCCACCCCTATATCTCAATCATGAAATTAACATAAGCACATGACTGCCACAGTTACTAACACTTAATATTCTCTAACATCTGCTAGAGTCCCTTCGTAGTAAAAAGTGTTCAGTAGCCAGAAGGTTGAAGGTTCAAATGCACTGGAAATGCCACTGAAGACAGACCTGGAAATCTGCTTTCCAAAGCTCAGGATCTGGAAAACCTTCTGAAGTGAAGTTCTACTCTGCCCACAGAAGATCTCCCTGCCCCAGAATGGACTCAACAGTAACTACTAACAAAAAGCACCTGCTAACACTTCCTGTCCAGCTTCCTACTTTGTGTTTCTTGAGACTACTTATCCCCATTTGACAGATCATCTGTTTTACTTATTTTATTAGCACACATTGAATATAAGACACATGAGATAAGGAAATGTTACTTGTTTATGTTCACTGCTGTACCTTCGACACTAATGGAGTGCAATATTAATCTTATTTTTGTTAGTTGCTGTCTACTTGACTTCCACCTTACATTTCACAAAATCAAAAGTTGCCCATTCCTGTGTTGTTTTCAGGATTTTTGCTATCCTTGAGTCCACTGTTTTGTCTATTATGTCAGTCCACCTCAGGGAGGGTTCCTGCATCTTCACTGAGCCTTCATTTACAAAGAACAATGTCCTTTTTTTATGGTTTCTCTTTTCTGGCGATGTGTTCAAAGCAAAGGAGCCAACATCACACACCCTCAGTTCTAAATAACATTCTGGTTGCTTTTCTTCTCATACAATAGTTTGTTCTTCTAGCAGTCTTTGATATATTCAATATTTGTCACAGACACCATAACCTGAGTGCACCAGTTTTTCTGCTGTATTCCCTTTTCAATGTCCAGCTTTTTAAATGCATTATGTAGTGACTGAAAAACTATGGCTTGAATTAGGAATACTTTAATAAGTGTGATAGCTATATAATCTGGTGTCAATTTGAGAGGATTACTAATCAAGCAATAACCAAGGAGGTCTCTGTGTGGGAAATGTCTTCCCTGAAAGTTTTGGAATTCCTAAATTTCCTCCTTAGAGGCGGGAGATAGACATTGTTTCAGCTCACCAAAAGCCACTCCACTGAGAAGGCAGACTCCCTGGGAGACTCACTTGAGGCAATGCTCATGAACCTCCCTTGGTGCAGCCCTGTGTGCTGGAGAAGCCACATGGAGACCCAGTACTGAGATGCTTACAATGCCACTGAATCCAAGAAGTTTCTACCCACTGGCCTGTGATCACTTGGGGTTATTTCATGTGTTTCATGATTCTGGAGAGGACTTTATAGTATCAGACATATGGATTAATATTAGACATATGGACTTGAGCTGGACTGGGTTGGGATGCTTTCTTAATGTACAATTACCCTTTATATAAAACTCTCTCTTATACACATAGGAGTTTCTATGGTTTTGTTTCTCTAATCTACCCAGACTAACATAAGTATATACGTTTTTAAGAGGACATGTGAATAAGGAAAGTTTTGTTATGGGATAACCAAATGTGATGGAATGGAAGTGTTCTACTCCTGTCCCAGGGTTAAAACTACAGCATCATGCAGAGTTGTGATCTATGTGTTTGTTTGATTACTTGGTGTCTACTCTGGTTAAGTGCTGGGCACCCACTAGTGACAGGGAGATGACCAAAACTAGCTCAATGCTTGTTAAGCTCATGAAACTCTTCCCATCAAAAAAACTTTTGATACTTAATATATACCAAATAAATACAGGTTTAGTCTATGTCAAAAACATAGAAGGAATAATGTATTGATAACTGTATGCCCACTTTGCACCTGAATAAAATGAAGTAAAATAATATCAATTTAGGGTTAGCCCTCATTGTATTCCCTCTGACTGTGACATCTCCTTCCCTACCAAAGATAACTTTTACCTGGAATCTGATATTTAAGAACATTTATGAATCTTAAAAAATATGACTTTATTTTATAATATTTTCTGTTTTCTTATTTATTAAAAGATCATCTTACTGGGGGCTCTTACAGTTGTTATAACAACCCATACATCAATCGTATCAAATATATTTGTACATAGGTTGTCATCATTGTTTTCTAGACATTTACTTTCTATTGAGCCCTTCATATCAGCTCCTCTTTTTTTACTCCCTCCTGCTCCCCAATCTCAAAACCCCTTGATAAATTATAAATTATTCTTTTCATATCTTACACCTACCGCTGTTTCCCTTCCTCCATAGTTTCTGTTGTTCCTTCCCTTGGGGGCGGGGCAGGATGTAGTTATGTGTCAATCATTATAATCAGCTTGCTCCTCTTGCCACCTTCCTCCTACCCTCCAAGTATCATTAACTACTCCCATTCCTGTGCCTGGATTCTATGTGCCATGAGCTCTTATGCTTACCCTCCACCCACCCCCCACACACATTATCATGATTCCAAATCTACCTTACAAGATTGGCTGAACCTGAAAATGTATGCTGGTACAAATAAGAGTTCACAACACAGGGAATCCAGTACAGATAAACCCCTCAAGGCCAATAAGGGAAGTAATTGATACAAGGAGGGTCAGGGAAGGTGGTGAGGAGTAAGGGATAATCAATCACTATAATCGATGTGTGACTCCCTCCCAGGGGGATGGGCAACAGAAAAGTGGGTGAAGGGAGACAGTGACCGGTGTAAGATATGAAAAAAATAAGAATAATTTATAAATTATGAAGGGTTCATAAGGGAGGGAAGCTAGGGGGTGGGGGGAGTAAAAATGAGGAGCAGATACCAAAGGGCTCAAGTAGAAAGAAAATATTTTGAAAAAGATAATGACAACCTATGTACAGGTGTGTTGACATAATGAATATATGTATGGATTGTGATAAGAGCTGTAAGAGCCCTCAATAAAATAAAAATTAAAAAATTTATAATAAAATTATAAAAGATAAAATAAAAAATGATTCTTCAAAAAGAAAAAGTAAACAAAAGATTGAATAAAAAGGGAAAAGAAAAAGGTAATAACTACCAAAACAAACAAAAAAGCACACATAATTCCAAGTCTGTCCCACAACCTTTGTGACTAACTCCCCATCAGTCCTGGGGGAATTCCATGAGCTGCCCTTTCTTGTCTAAAGTCTATTATTGGGGATTCTTGGGGGGGTTTGGCTTTACTTTACACCTGTTGTAGATCTGTTAGAACCACCTTTTTGATTCACCCCACTTTGGGGTGTTCAGTCAGGGCTAAATCCTTGCTGTGTATTCCCAGTATTGTCCTCTGTTGCAGTATATACCAGCAAGGGGATAATTTGTCTTGAGCTGTTGTCTGCCCTACAATACTCTCTGTGCCTTAGCAGCTCTATGCAGGGATGTCATCTTCCAGACTTGGTATGCTGATATGGGGTTGTCATGGTTACATAATCTGGTATCAATTTTAGACTTAAGAGGTTTAAGAGTGAAGGTGTGGGGTCTCATCTGTCAATCAGATCATAGCCAATGAGGCCTCTGTGTAGACATGGCTTTCTCCTGAGAATTCTGGGAAATCTGGGATTTCCTCCTTAGAGTCTGAAGACACACTCTCTGGTCATTCCCTGGGAGATATTGCAGCTGACAAGACACATGGAATTACACTAGTGACATGAACTGGAGAAACCACATGGACCTACCCTGATGAAGCCTGGGTGCTTCAGAAGCCACATGTAGACTCTTGTCAGTGTTGAGACACTTATAGTCCTATTGGACCCAGAAGACTTCCATCCCACTGACCTGTGCTCTTCCTTCAGTAGATGTCATTGCACGTGTTTCATGAGTCAGAGGAGGACTTTATAGATTGGTATCAGACACATGGGCTATTATTGGACTTATGAACTTAGTCAGGACTGGGTTGGGTTGTTTCATCAGTATTTAACTGTTCTTGTATATAAACCTCTTTCTTATATACATTCATGTGTATATACCACATATGACAGGGGTCTATACCATTCCCTTCTCTTTTCCCTTCTTGGTATGCCTCTATGTGGGCATGGCATGCCGGCCCTCTCCCCAACCTAAAGGTTTAGTGTTGTCGCTGTAGCACATACTTCTAGGAAGGCTATGATTGGGGCCAGCACTGTAGCCCACTCTTCATGCGTTGTTCACATGGCTATATGATCCAAAAGGTTTGTGCTCTGTGACAGAGTCTACACTCCCAATTCTGTGGCACACTCCCAATTCTGTGGAGACATAACCAATACTCTCCCCTGGGTGAGTTAATGCCCCACTTCCTCTGTGCCATCATCTCCCTTCCCCCCACCCATTTTCCACCTATGCCATTCTTTGTGTTGGTATCACACGTTCCTCTTTGGGTTTGGTCTGACCCACACTTTACTGCCTGTACCTCAAGCCATATAGTGTGAGATAAGTAACTTTTTTTCTATACCTATTGTGCTGGTAATATGTATCTCAGAGGATTTCGTGTTGTACTTTTCCTTTTGTGACTGGCTAACTTGGCTTAGTTTAATTTCCTCCATCTCTTCCCATAAGATGATGTGCTTCACGTGATCATCAGTGATTCTTAGTGATGCTTAGTATGCCATTATGTACATGTGCCAGAGTTTTCTTGTCCATTAGGCTAACGATGAAAATTTAGGTTGTTTCCTATTCTTTGCAATTGTGAATTGTGCCACAATAAACATTGGAGTGCAAAAGGATGGTCATCATTTATTTCTTTTCTCTTCTGGGTTTATGTCCAGTAGAGGCATAGCTGGGTCATAAGATAACTCAATTTTCATTTGTTTTAATATGACCAGATGGCTTTCCACAGAGACTATATCTACATGACCACCAACTGTGAAGGATAATTCCTGTTTTGCCACATGTCTTCCAACATGTGTTGCTCTCTGATTTTCTGATTTGGGCTATCTTTTAGAGTATTAGATGGCATCTCATTGTTGTTTTAATTTGCATTTCCCTGATGACTAATGATTAGGACTATTTTCTCCTATTTTTTGGCCATTTGGGTCTCCTCCCTAGTGAAACTTCTGTTCATGTCTTTTGCCCAACATTTCAGGAATTAACTGTTTTTCTCATTTTGTAGGGTAAAAGCATAATGTGGATTTTAGTAATAAACTCTTTTATGGTTGTGTCAATGTAAAATTCCACTCCCGATCTGTGGGTTCTCTTGTTACTCTCATGGTGAAGTCTTTTGACACACAGATATTTTATTCTTAGTATATCCCACTTGTCAATTTCTGGTTCACCTATGTGTTTACCCTGATCTTTTGCAGTTAGCCTATGTACCAGATATAATTGTGTATAAGCTGAGGTTTTCAGGACATTTTTAAACAGTTTTTTATGCTAAAATTAGGTGGGTTAATTTATACTTGAGTATATATGGTATTCCCTGAGCCAATTTCTTCCCTGATGGTTCTGATAGTTTGGGGTTTTACTTCTAGGTCTGTGATCCACCTTGAATTTGTTCTTGTGCATGGGGGGGGGGTGAGATAAGCATCTTCTTTCTACAAGTGGATATCCATTGTTTCCTGCACCACTTGTTAAAGAGGGCATTCACTTCCCACTTGATGTTTTGGGGGCCCTGTTGAAGATCAGTTGTCTATATCCTACTTTTATTTCTGGGTTTTCTGTTCTTTTCCACTCGTCTGACCAGTGGCTGTGTAGTAGGTGTTAAAGACAGCTAAAGTGAGCCCTCTGACTTTGTCCTTCTTCTTTAAGAGTTCTCTGGGTTTCTTTCCTCTCCATTTGAAATTGAGGGTCAGTTTTATAATTCTTTGAAGAAGATTGTTGGTGTTTGAAACTGGATAGCATTAGACTGACATTGTGCCTTGGGTAGGATTGACATCTTTACTGTATTGAGTCTTAGAATATATGAGCATAGAATAATGAGCATAGAATATTCTTTCATTTGTGGAGTTTTCATTTGTGGAGTTTGGTTTTGGTTTCCTGCAGCTTTCCTTATAAAAGTTTTTTGCTTTGTTTTGTTTTTAAGTTAAATATATCCCCAGATATTTCCATTTGTTTTTGGTAATTGTGATGGCTATAGCCTTCTTGATCTCTTCTTCTTTGACCATTCTGATGTATATAGAAAACCAATAGATTTTGGTTTGTTGTTTTGTAACCTGCACTCTTCCATATTCCTCTTTTGTTGCCAGTATTCATATTGTGGAGCTTTGGGGATTTTTAATGTATGGAATCATGTCATCTGCAAATAGCAATGGTTTCACCTCCTCCTCTCCCAGTTGGATACCTTTCAGGTTCTTCCACTGTCTTATGTTGTTAGCTAGATTATGTACCCCTGGTACAATGCTGACTAGAAGTGGTCACAAGGGACATTCTTGTCTGGTTCCCTTTTTGAGTGGGATTGTTCTCATCTTTTCTCTATTGACTATGATGCTGGCTGTCGGCTTTTCATAGACAGCATGCATTATTAACTTGAGGAATTTCCTTCCAGTCCTATCTTCTTTAGTGTCTTAATTAGGAATGGGTGTTGGATGTTGTCAAATGCTTTTTCTGCATCTATTGATTCATGTGATTCTTATACTTTTTCTTATAAACCATCCCTGCATCCCTGGAATGAAAGTCACCTGATCAGGGTGAATGATGTCTTTTATTTACTTTTTTATTCTATTGGCCAATATCTTTTTAAGGATTTTTTCATCTATATTTACTTGGGAAATTTGTCTATAGTTTTCTACTGGATAACTTACTATTATGTCCCTTGGTGAGGTCTTCATGGGGTTTAGTGTAATTTGTATTGTCTCTACTTCCTGTATAAGTTCCTGATTCTCATTCATTAAGGTGAAGAAGTTTGCTTCCAGAGATTTCCTGGCTAATTTAGCGGTTGACTTCTTTGTTGTTTCTTGTTCTGGTAGACCAATTATTTGAATATTTTTTCTCTTCATAGCATCTGTCATTGGTCTTGGGTTTTCTTCCACCTCTTTAATTATCTTGTTTGATGGTCTTTTCTGTTTGTTGAAGTCTGTCTGGTTGTTCTGGAGATTGTTGGGATGATTCTCCATCTCTTTTAATGTGGTGGTGAGATTTGTGATCTTATGTTTTGCTTGTTATCTCAACTATTAACTTTTGTATTTCTTTTTGATGTGTGGATTTCATCCCCTCTATCATGGACTTCATCTGTATCATTGCTTCCTTATTCAGCCTTGCTCACCTTTTTTTATTACTGTATTACTGCAAGCAGTCATCTGAAGATTTTTTTCTATGACAGATCCACATCTGCTTCATCTATGAGCGTTGTTAACTCCACTGTTGTTTTGTTTTTCCTGTGTTCTTACTGAAAGCATGCAGCATATTGCTGTTTGCATGTCATTTTGCAAGAAGAGGGCATCATATTTCTGGGAGACCAAAGTGCCCTGAATTCTTTCTCTGTGGCCTGCTATGGTCGTAGGTCAGACTGCTATGTGTGCAGGATGCCGAGGCAACTCATGGGCTGGTGGTGGTGGAGGAGGTGTTCAGAATCTGGGATGAGCCTCGTGACTGTTGATGTGCCACTGGGCTAGGTTGGGGCAGGTCCACAGTGTGGGTGTGAGTCTGGTCTGCACTGTCAGGCTACCATTTTCAGGCTTTCAAAAACTCTCTGTGGAGCCCCAAACTGTTAGAGCTTGTTCTTTTTTTTTTTTTTTTTTTTTTGTCATTTTAAAGTAATAGGCTATGCTCTGTAGATCAGTACTCTGGAGATCTTGTTAATTAATGAATGCTAATGGACAGAGTTCTGAAAGCTTACATTCAATTTTTCACATAGTTATACAGCCTGGAATTGAAAGCTTTTTACCAAGAAATATTTCTCCCATTTATAATGGGCTTGTGTGGTACCTTGGTATTGGGCTGTCCTTCACTGTCCCCCAGGGAAGGGGAACCAGCTTAGCAAAGTGGATTGGGGGCCAGCTGATTTGAGTTCACTCCTGCTATCCTCCTGTGTCCCTCTGTCTATATTGTCAGCATTGCCGGTTGTGCTCTGCATTCTGTGATAGGTAAATATCCCAGAAGCTCTTCAATTGCTAAATTTGTTGTTTAATTGTGTTAGTCTGGGTAGACTGGAAAAACAAATTCATAAATAACCATATATGTATAAAGGAGAGGGTTATATACAAGAGGAATTGAACATTAAGAAAGCATCCCAGACCAGTCCAGTCTAAGCCCACAAATCTGATATTAGTCCCTATGTTTGATACAAGTCTTCTTCAGACTCATGAGACACATGCAATGACACCAAATGCAGGATGATCACAGCCAGATGGATAGGATACTTTTGGATCCAGTGGCAAAGTAAACATCTCAGCGTGGGCAGGAGTCTCCACGTGGCTGCTCTGGGTCCAGGTTTCTGGCTGCATCAGAGCAGGTTCATGTGCTTTCTCCTCAGTATGTCTCACAGGGAGCCAGCCTTCTCGGTCGAGTGTCTCAAGCAGTGAGTCTTGTCAGTAGACAGTCCCCAAGGAAGTCAACCGAGGGAAACTCTCTCCACCTCCTAAAAGGAACCAGAATTCTTAGAATCCTCAGAAGGCCACACCCACACAGAGGTCTCATTGGCTAGCTCCAGATTCACAAGCTAGACTCCACCCCCACACTTTTAATCCTCAAACTGACACCAGATAAAGTGACTTCCACACTAATTATCTATCATTTATGGCCTAATTTTTTTCTAGTGTTTTTATGCTTCAAGTGACTCAAAGCCATCCTAATGGGTCTAAGAAAAAAAAATTTAAGCCAAAATTTGTGCTCTTCTTCCTCAAATCTGTCACCAGTTTTGTGGGTGAAATGTGATCTGGTTTTGCTCCGTGTGGTTGGGGGGAACCCTTCTGAAGGAGAGAGGAAGGGAATTCTGAGAGAAACGATTGTTGTTGCCTCTTTTTAAAGAGGCATAGAAATTGATTATCTGAATATTAAATGTTGATGTGTGAGGATGTGATGCACAGAGCTGTTGAAGTTACCCTGCTGCCAGAGAGAGAGCTAGAAAAGAGTGTCAGGTACTTAATATAGTGTTGAGCTTCTAGATTTGCTCATAAAATGGTAATGACCAATCAAATTATTGGTTTTCCTCAAGCAGTTACTTGAGAGTTTGGTGTGGTCAGGAACTAGCTAACTTAGACTGTCAGTCATGCTATAATACTGACCCCATCAAAACTAACTCCATCACCATTTTAAAAACCTATTCCAAATGGATAAAAATGAAATGTTCTTACAGTCTCTTTATCATTACTTTATGAATATTGGATGTCTTAATTGATCCATTTATTCATAAATAATTTACTTGGATGTTACCTGCCAGGCACTGAGGCAAACAAATACTTGAATAGAGATAAGCACTCAAAGAGAACAAAGGGAAATGGATGCTCAAAGGGAAGTGGAAGGTTTGAAGAGGACAGCCTGTAGTCTTTCCAGAAGAGGTGACAAAATAGTATTTCAAGTAAACCCTAAAAAAGTTATCCAGGTAGAAAAATAAGAGGCATTCCCTGTGAAGAAGGTGGCATATAAAATGATGTGGTGGTGTGAGGTAATATAACATTGGCAAGGAAAATGAGATGAAGTGTATAATGTTCAGGTTGGGGGTGGGAGGGGCCTAAAGCACTCAAGCAAAGACCAAGTCATGAAAAACTTTAAAACCAATCTATGGGGAGAAATTCACTTGGAAAGGCAAGATATTATATATGTGTAAGATGAGAGGGATTTGCATTTTAGAAAGATCACTTTGGTTGAAGAGAGAAGAAGAATTTGAAGGAAAAGAAGAAGAAAATAGAAATCATGAAAATAAATGACCAGGGACTTTTTGTCTGCAGAGGTATTTTAGTGACTAGACATGAGAGATATTTTAGTGACTCGACACGAGAAATGAGGGACTAGTGGAAAAGGAAGTTTCCTAAACTAGTGAGAGATACGGATGAAGCTGGCAGACTGTGTGTTGAGAACTCCATTGAACACACTAGAGACGATGAATTCATGGTTCTACGACATATGGCTTCTAGTGTGGGTTTAGTGGCAAAGGCTGACTTGATCTACATTTAGGTAAGTGTTGCAGAAGGAACGAGGAGCAATTGAGGGTATTGTTTAAAGAGACAAGGTGACGTATGACCTAAGGTGGGATGGGAGAAAATGAAAAACCAGAAAGGGGCCTTATATATAAGGAGAAAGCGACAGGACTTCAGTTCCAGTTCTGGTGGATAAGCAAGTTATAAATGGATCGATGAGGATAAAAGGAGTTTGTGACAAGCAATCATTATCTCAAAGATGACAAGCAGGGTGTCATTTCTCTTATGGGTTTTCAAGGATGTGGTTTACTCAAAAAGAAAACCTTATCTTTCTCCTGTGCAGTGGCTGGTGGATTTGAACTGCTGCCCTTGGGGTTAGCAGTCCAGTTAGTAACCCACTACAGCACAAGGGTTCATTCTCCCTCTCTGCTTATGTAGCCAGAGGAAGTCAGGCCTGGCCCCCACACCATTTCCTCAGCTGTGTACCAGGACCTATCTAAGTGCTGTACATGTACCAACTCATTTAATTCATGACTATGAATTAAGTCTGACTAGGAGTCATCATTTTACAACAGAGGAAACAGATTCAGTGGCATGTAATAACCTGCTCAAGGTTATGATTCCAACCCCACTGTTGGGTCCCAAAGTCCACTCTCTTGCTGCTGCGAACATCCTGTCTCCCCTAGACAAGCTCTGCCAGGCTTTGTGGCCAAGGGAAAAGCTTAAGAACACAGGCCTCTGTTCAAAAGGTGACAGAGTGAACAGTGTCCTTGATGGAGAGCCATGACAAGAAAGGCCCACCAAGGTTTGTCCTCAATAGCATCAACTCCTTTATGCTTCCCATTGTTTGATTTAGTGCTTAATTTTATTTAGTGCTTAATAGTGTGCCTTTGAACTATGTGTTAATATATAAACTGCCTCAGATCTTTTCAGAAGTGGGTGTGGTATACTTTTAAAATAAATGACCCTGTTAATTATTAACTATAAATACTCCACTAAATAAAGGAATTCATTTGCATGTTTCAGAGAACTCACCAGCCTTCTTAAGCAGCAGTTAAGAAACTAAAATATGCAATCTTGAAAACACATGGCTCTTGTTTTTCTGTCTGGAATTACTAAGCTTTATGGCAACCAGTTTATTAGGGGTAGATGACTAATTGACAGAAGGGATCCTCCCTTTTTCAGTTTTCCTTTTTGTACCCTGCCACTGATTCTCTTAAAAACAGATGGTCTGGTAATTTCTAAAAAACTTTACACAATGTGTCAATAATTGCTGATGAAAATCAATGGTCTGTTTGGCAAGTACTTTTCAGCATTGTCTTCTCTTTTTCTGATTTCTTTAGCAGATTTTGTTTGTTTATGGTACTCTGCAGTTTCCCCAGGTGACTTTGTTGTTCCTTTGGGCCATGAAATCTCCATGTACAAGTATCCAGTGCCTTGTCCTCGCAGTGGTGTTTGAACCCTATGTGTTTCTTCTTATCTGATTCAAGTTCCTTTAGCTTTCTTTCATTCGTTCTACAAAAGGTGCCATATGAAGAAGGAAGGCTGCAGAACCACTGTTGCTGATGGATTACAGTGATGGTGAAGAATATTGACAGTACCATGGACTTCCAGAAGAATAAACCTATAGATCTTTGTGGAAGTAAAACAAGAAGTCTCTTTACTGGAGGGAATGCTGAAACAGCCTCACACACGCTGCTGTCATGAGGAGAGATCAGTCCTTGAAAAAGGCCACCACGCTTAGTGAGAAGAGTATCGGTGAGAAAGAGAAAAACCCTCAGGGCGGGGATTTGATGTGACAGCTTTAACACGGGGCTCAAACAAACGCTAATTGTGAACATGGTCCAGGAGAGGGCAGAGTTTGTTTGGTTATACATGGATTCACCAAGTGTCAAAACCAAGTCTATGGCACCTGAAACAATCAGTTCCCTTTCTACTCGTTCCTTAAACACCAACTGAAAGTATGTGAAACTCTCAAACTTCTCAACCATAAGTTTCTGAGTTAGTTCATCTGTCAAAAACATAGAGAATGCATTCTGTTTAATAACTTGTCCTTATAGTTCATCTGAACCATGGGCTTCTTGAACTGTTCTATGCTGGGCAAGACCAAATGCTTAGGATTTGAGAGACTGTAAGGACAGTATTCTACACTGATAAATTCATTGGTGGGAATCATGGCAACTTGATTCTTGGTAATATTGCGATTCTTTTTGTATCATTAATACCATTTAAATTTGCAATGATTCCGTTCCCTTGCTCATGAACAATGATAGAAATGACTAAAAGGAGTGGACAGTGACAGAATTTTTTACTTTCAAGAAAAGACACATCTATTTCTTCCATTCTGAAAGCTGAGGGTCCACGACCAGTCTCGCATCTGGATAGATTCTTCTCAGAGGCTCTCTCCTGGCTTCTGGGTCAATTGCAAACTTTTGCTGCTTATGAATGCACCCACTTCACAGTGACATGGCTTCTCTTCCTAAATCCATCCCCCCTACAGCTCTTCTCCCCTTTATAAGACACCACTGAGATGGAATTGAGGTGGGATCTACTTTGATCTGACTTGACCTCATTGACATAAAGAGAGAAACCCCTTCTTTCCAAGTAGGATCTTATTTACAGGTCCACGTGCTAGAACTTTAACATAATATTTTTTTTTTGTGGAAGAAGGGAGCACAAGAGTTCACTTTTATGATATAATTTTTAAAGGCTTTTCTCATCCATTAATAAATGGCACGGACAGGCTGAGCCCCGGTAGCGTAGTGGTTGAGTGTGGGACTGCGGCCAACTGGCTTGGCAGTTCAAATGCAGCAGCAGCAAGGCTGGGCCTCCCACTCTCACCAGCGGGCAGTGATTCCTAAAAAAAATTAATTAATTAAAAATTAAAATTAAAATGACAAGGACATTTTGTAAACATGATTTTGTAAACATGAGGTAAATCGATAGAAACCTTATCCTCGATGGGAAGGTCTCCATATGGAAATATTTTAGATAACCACAAGGAGCAAATATTCAACTGATTCTGCTTCAGTATATTTCTTAATATTTGCATGAGGCAGATCTTAAATGAGAACTGTAGATGAGTACCTAATGATGGCATTAGGAGGGTTCTATCCATTTTTGTCTGAGTAACTCAAGCAGTGAGTGGATTTTTTACACCAAGATCTTAGATCTACCTAGAACTTATAATGGCAAGAATCAGGAACAAGCTGAAATTCTCTGTAGATTGAAATCACAGTCGCACAATTCAATCACAGTTAAATACTTTCTGCCTTTAGTAACCTTAAGCAAAACAACAAAGTAAGCAGAATTTTTAAATACACCAAATAAAGTGGGATGTCATTGGTTAAGCAGAACAGCGTGGAGAGGAAAATAACCATGGGGTATATACAGACAGGAAGGCATGACTGAATCAGTCCAAGTGGGTAGTGCAAACGGTTAAGTGCTTGGCAACTAGTGGAAAGTTTTGGCAGTTTCAACCCACTCAGGGTACCTCTTGGAAAATAAGACTGGCAAACTGCTTCAGAAAGCATATGGAGCACAGTTACATTCTCCAACACATTTGGTGTCACCATGAGCCATAGTGGATTACAACAATAGCAATTGTGTGTAAATAGGTTTCAACTCACACTGGACTTTCATTGTTCATAAAGAAAAACAAGTGTTATTACAGAATCTATTCTTGGGAAACTGCAGGTAAATGAAATTCTAGAGAGAGCTTTAAAATTGCAGGTGCTGAACATACTAGGTATTAGGACACAAAAGGAAAATAGAAAGAAAGAAAGAAAGAAGGAAAGAAAGAAAAATAAGACAGAGCTCAACCATTAAACAACCATATAAACCAATGCATTCAGAGAAATCAGTGGCAAAGACTTGCTATTCTAGGGCCCCTGTCACGATATGAGTTGACTGTACACTGGTAGAAGCCAAGTACACTATACTCTGATAAAAAGATGAGGCTGGGGAGGCTTATAGCACAACACACTTTATTGTAAGGACCTGGCCTTGAGAGAAGGTATGCTTCAGACCTGACAATTCTTTGAGGGACATATGAGGAAGTTGGATAAGCTTTTCTAGGAAGACTGTACTGATGAGACAGCCACCAGTCACCAAACCATGAGGGACAAAGAGTCTTTGATTCCTGTGCACAATCACCTCAGGCACTGCTTAGAACTTTGATATAGCTTGCCCCACGCTACCAAGTGGAGTTCTTTGTGACTTTCTCCATCTCCCTGGACATCATGCTGGACATCATGCTTCGTAACACCTATAAGAGGATCACTTACCCATAAGCAAAAGGCAAGAGAAGTTGGAAGCAGGTCCTGCTCTCCTTGCATGATGTGGAATAAACAAAGCAGTACGCTCCATGTAACTCCATCAAAGCTTCAAAATCAAAACTTGGACATGGGAGTCAAGAACTCACCACTTTACCTTTTCACTATTGGAGCAGTTATATATCTTCCAAATATAGGCTAGTTACTATATCAAGTTTTAGGGTTGTATTTGTTGGGTAGGTCAGCAGCTACATTTTCTATCCGCTAATCAATACCTGGTCCATGTTTGTATTGGATAAACAGGCTGAGTTTCAGGTTTCCTTCTGGATTCCTTCCTGGTACATTCACTCTGATCCCTACCCCAACCTCTACATCCTGGGCAAAAGGCCAGGGTTATAAAATCAGGCTTTGGTTCAAACATATATCACCTATACAAATTTCTCTGAATTGGTAATAATTAAACTCTCCTGCAACTGTATTTGGCTCTAAAATGATGTATTTTCTTATGACTTTTTCTTTCTGTAAACAGATATGTGGAGAGAACTGGGGTGTGTATATTAATATTCACAATCAATGCAGAACAAGAAAAATACTTTACTGCCTTTTCATCAACATTTTGAAAATTACTGGTCACATACAAAACTTCTGAATTTTACTGGGAAGGCCATTAGGTTAGTAAGGGTAGACTAGAGAAACAAATTCGGACTCTCATATATATGTAAAAGAGAGGTTTATATACAAAAACAATGAGATATTGAGAAAACATCTCAACCCAGATCAAGTCCGTAAGTTTGGTATTAGCTCATATGTCCCATGTCAATCTATAGATTCCTCTTCAGACTTATGAAAGTCATGCAATAATGCCACAAGCAAGATGATCACTGGATGCAGACAATCCAGTGGGTAGAAAATCTTTGGAATCCAGTGACAGTGTATCTCAATGCTGGCAGGGGTTTCCATGTGTCTTCTCCAGCTCTGAGGCTCTGGCTGTCATCAGCCTGTCTTCATGTCTTGTCAATGAGAATGTTTAGCAGGGACTGAGCTTGTATCCTGCCTCCAACGAGCTATTTATCTCCTTTGTACCTCTAAATAAGACCATCAAACTCCGACCTAATTGACAGATTAAACTCTACCCTTTCACTCTTAACCCTTTCAAATTGACAACAGTTTATATAACTACCACAGACCACCCATTGTCACTTTGACACTTTTTCACGTAGGCCAGTTGACCCCTCCTTAGGCAACCTGATGGTCCCCCACTTCCAGGAGTCACCAAATTGTTGCCAAACAGTGTAGACACTCATCAGCATATTGTACTGACAGCCCAGAATTTCTGCACCCATATGTGCCACCCTTGTTTAAACATAGCATTCTATAAGTGAACAAAGCAGAAATATCCTATATTTATGTGAACACCTACACCTTAATCCTTTGATCCTATGAATATATTCACCCACCTATTCAATTTGTAAACCAGTCGCCTCATGGCTAAATCCTGCCAATTTTGGGTATCCAATTTCTATACTGCCCACTTACATCAACCCAATGTTCTGAGGAGACAATCATATTCTTTGATGTGAAGAATCTCCATTCCAACTGAAACCTTGTAAAGTCCACATCCATAAGCAAGATCAAATCTAGATAGGCCATACATAAAGTCAGGAGCCATGTGCACTATTTCACAGACTCAAATATCTTCTTTTCATTTGGTTGGGTTCCGGTCAACTTAATGTGGGCTGCCTCACTTAATCTCACCAGGGTGCCCATTGGTCACCTTGACTTTAGACCATGACCCCATCACTAATTCTCAACAACCCTAGCCACATTATGTTAGGTTGTGACATCATACTGATAAACCTCTTTTCTCTAAATCCTATGAACCAGGTACACAGGTGTCAGTGGCCAAACACAACCCATCTCTTTATTCTGCATTTCTCTCACTTCTACTCAACAAGTAGATCCAAGTGGTCACCTAGCAAGCATTACAGCCTATCCACAGGCTCTCTTTAATGTTCAGTTCTAGTAGGGAATTTTCTTCATGGTTCCAGACTTTTTAAAGTTTCAGGAAAAAAATTCACGAATTCAAACTTCAAAGATCTGGAGCTTTCCTTTTTTTTTTCTTCTGTCAACAATCCCCGAGGCAGGTTTGTTGGAATGCAAATGTTCTGAGTACTCGAAAAGGTGTGCATTATCGTTCCAGAAACTTCTTGCAGGAATGTCCTAAATCCATTTAAAGACAAAATTTTAATGGCTCAAGACAAGTGAACTTACAACTTCTCTATTTTCTTTTTTTTATAAATCATTTTATTGTGGACTCGTACAACTTCTATCACAATCAATGTCATATATGTCAAATCTATGCAGACCACATTTGCACAATTGTTTCTATCATCATTCTCAAAACAGCCTCCTTTTACCTAGGCGTCCAGTACCAGATCCCCATATTTCCCCTCCTTCCCCAACCCCCCTTCCCTATGAACCCTTAACAATTTAAAATTGTCTTTATTTTGTCATCATACAGTGTCTGATGTGTCCCTTCACTCACTTCCCTATTGTCCATACCCCAGAAAGGAGATCTATGTAGATCCCTACAATAGGTTCCCCCTTTCTATTCCACCCTCCTGGCATCACCACTCTCACTCCTGCTCCTGAAGGAATCATCAGTCCTGAATTACCCCTGTTACTGACTCCAGTCTACATCCCCTGGTCTAACTGAATTTGTAAGGTAGAACTGGGATCATGATAGTGGGTAGAAGGAAGCATTTAAGAACTAGAAGAAAGTTGCATATTTCATTGCTGCTACACTGTGCCTTTACTGGCTCATCTCCTCCTTACACATCCCCTCTGTATGAGGCTGTCACTTGACCTATCAATGGACTTTGGGTCCCCAATATGTACTCCCCCTCATTTATAATGATATAATTTTTAGTTCTTTGATGCCTAGCACCAAATCCCTTCGACACCTCGTCATCACACAGGCTGGTGTGCTTATTTCATGTGGACTTTGTCATTTCTGAGGTAGAGGGCAGGTGGTTACTTTCAAGGCTTTAAGACCCCAGATGCAATATCTTTTGATAGCGAGGCACCATCAGCTTACTTTGCCACATTTGCTTATGCACACATTTGTCATCAGCAATCATATCAAGAAGGTAACTTCTCTATTTTCATATTTCCCAATAATCATTTCTTATCAATCATTATATAAATAATAATGAGAAGAAATCAATATAAACAAAGTAGAATTAGGTACTAATCTCAATTCTTAAGACAGCCAGGTTCAATCCTTATTTAACATATCTTATCCATTATCTAAACTATTCCACTGATGGGATTTGGTCTCTGACATCATCAAACCAGAATGGGACTTGTCAACCATTTTCATTTAGCAGCTCTGAGAAACTCAAACGGTGATTTTGCCCACTGAACTCAAAATATACACTAATCACATTCCTTTTCTCCTTTTCATACAGGAATTACCAACAACAAGAAGCAAACGAAATAATAAAGATTTCAACATCCCATATCCTTTCCAGAAAACAGCCCAGTAAGCTGCCTGGACATGTATGACCTCTGCCTAGATAAAGAAGAAACATTACCATGGAGAAGAGGTCAAATAAACTTCCACGCTCCATCTTTATGATTTGTTTCTCTAGTACCCCACTCCTGGTACATAATATGTTAGTCTGGTTAGACTAGAGAAATAAACTCATAGGTACTCATATGTGTATAAGCAAGAGGTTTATATACAAGAGTAACTGAATATTGAGAAAACATCCCAATCCCGTTCAGATCCAGTCCATAAGTCCGATATTAGCCCATGTGTCCTATATCAATTTATAAAATCTTCTTCAGACGTATGCAATACCTGCAGTGATGGTGAATGCAGGAAGATCACAGGGCAGTAGGTGAACAGTCTTGTGGATCCAGTGACACTGAAAACATCTCAGTGCTAACAGGGGTCTCCATGTGGCTTCTCCCACTTAGGGCGCTAGTATAACTCCATGTCCTTGTCAGCTGCATTGTTTCCAAAGGAGTGCATGCGTGTCCCACCTCAAGCCAGCTTTTTATATCCTTAGTACCTCCAAAAGAGATCATCAAGCTGGGACCTGATTGACAGGCTTAACGCCACCCACTCATTCTTAATCCTCTCTGATTGACAACAGATTATGTAACTACCACACTCACTACTGAGATTTGATTGTATTAGAATATAAGGCCATTTAATGCCAGCTTGCTGATTCTCAACTCAGGGTATTTGAAAATTGGTGGAAGTTATTACAATAAGGGGAGAACGATAGTGGTATAAAGTAGCTTTAGAAACTGGACAATACTACATGTCCTACAAGGCACAAGACAGACTTGTACCACCAAGAATTACCCTACTTATAGTTCCAGTAGCTACCCTATGATGGGCAGTAGTTCTTCTGGTCAACTGCAGCAATCCTAGTGCATTGCCTATAGAAACTTTAGGAAACGATCTCTGTTCTTCTCAAGTCCACTCAGTTAATGACATTACAGATAATCTTATTTTGATCTACCCAGAGTCTTCATTTCACTCAACAAAATTTAGTCTAATTCTATCTCTTTCCCCTTTAATATTCTTTATTTCTTGCCTACTGCTTCAGTTTGGTAGCTAGCTTAGGGACAGAGTGGTGGCCCCTCCTATGCCTGAAAAGACCCCTGTAGAGGCGGTTGGAAAGAAATCAGGTGACCCTTAGATACCTATGAAGACCCCAAGCTGATCATGCTTATACTCAAGGGCCAGAGTCAGTTGAGGTACACCTAGGTCGCCCAAACTAGGCCCAGGCTTATATCATCACCCAAGTGGGCTTAACTTGGCCAATGAGGTTAACCAATGCTATCAGCCATGCCTCCCAGAGGTTTGAGA
This sequence comes from Nesogale talazaci, assembly GCA_004026705.1. Classification (NCBI taxonomy): domain Eukaryota; kingdom Metazoa; phylum Chordata; class Mammalia; order Afrosoricida; family Tenrecidae; genus Nesogale; species Nesogale talazaci. Next base: position 20,447 of record PVJH01033136.1, read on the forward strand.
TATCCTGGCTGTACGAAGACTGCTCTCTCTTACCCATCTCCTGGTCAGAGGCAGGTGGAAGAGAAGGTCTCCCTCCCCCATGGAGGCACACATGTGCTACCCACTCCAGACCTACTTGGGGCCCACAGCCTCTGGACCCACGTAGCCTCTAGGGTAAAGTGACAAGACATCCCGCTTTTTAACAATTTAACCATGTCCCGTGGTGTTTTAAAATTAAAATAAACATATTACAATACTATTTTTATATTCTATGAAAATTTTTGTTGCTCCATATGGACCAGATTTTTAATCAAGAACCCCCCTCACCCCCACCCCCCAGTCAATGGTGTCCCGCTTAAAATCTGGTCACTTTACTCTAGGGTTATTGGGCATCTAGCCTCCCAGGCTCCCCTCCTTCCCCCAGTTTTGCACACGGTAGTGTTCTTTTCCCCGTGGTTGTTCAGGCCCAGTTGTGAACCCCTTTGAGACTGTAAAATCTGAAATTTGTTCTGTCCCTCAAAAAAATCCACTTGGATTACAAAACAGGCTTTGGTATAAATTCTTTCAATGTACAAAGCCAAGGATTGAGGTTTATCCACTGCATAAACCTAACATTGTGGTGCCATGACTTGGATAAAAACCTTTGGATTATACTTTAAGTATGCTCAGCTCAGGACACCCTTCTGTTCCTAAAGTGGTCACCCATCCCCTGCCTTGATGACTCTTTTTATGCACCTTTGGGACTTTGCCTCACCATCTTTGAGAGACTGAGAAACTGGTGTCTGGTGTGGCTTATGTTAATTTTATGGTTGAGATGTAGGGGTGGAGTCTGGCCTATTAATCAGGAGATAGCCATTGAGTAGCCGATGAGGCCTCTGTGTGGGCATGACTTTCTCCTGATACGTCTGGGAAATCTTGTGATATTTCCCTTGTGGTGATGAGATGCTTTCTCCCCAGTTGTTGAGAGTTAGTCTGAGAGACAATGAATCACGGACAAGACAAGATGGCAGCATTGAGAAACTGGAGGAGCCAGCAAAGAGACCACATGGCTTTTTCCTGATGGAGCCAGACCTCTGAAGCTGGTGCGGCCACAGGGAGACCTCTGACAGTGATGAGTTACTTCTGTTGTTGATGAATCCTGAGCCCTGGAAATGAGGAGCCATGGGGAGACCTCTGCCAGCGCTGGGACTCTGCACCCACTGACCTGTGACTTCGTGAGTCAGGAGGAGACTTTATAGACTGATATTGGGCATATGGGTTAATATCGGTGTGTCAGACAGGGTTCTCTTAGAGAAATAAAATTCAGGACACTAGTAATTATTTTTTATATATTTATATATAAAGAGAAAAGTATATAAGAGAAAAAGAGAAAAAGTTAACTATAATACAATACAGGTTGCTCAGTGCAACTCACTGGAGTCCTTTGTAGAGCAATCCAGACTATTGGTTACAGGCAGCAAAC
>PVJH01033137.1:0-21880 GCA_004026705.1 Nesogale talazaci
CCCCAATAAAATGATCAATTTTTTTAAAAAGGGGGGGAGGGAAAGGGGAGGGTTTTTTTTAAAAGGGGCTTGTATCAAGGGCTCAGGTGGAAAATATTGGGAAATGTATGTGGAAATATGTGTGCAAATGTGCTTGATACAAATGATGTACTGAATGTTGTAGTAGCTGTAGAGCCCCCAATAAAATTAAAAAAAAAAAAAGAAAAAAACAACTTTATTGGGGGCTTGTACATCACTTTTCTCAGTACATAAATAAATATACCATGCTAAGCACCTTCACATACCTTCTGTGGTCATCCTTCTCCAAATATTACTTTTCCACTTGAGTCCTTGATATAAGCTTTTCATCTTTTCCCCTCAGTCCCTGCTCCCCCCTCCCCATCAACCCTCAATACTTTATAAATTATTATTGTTTTCTCATGTCTTACGTTACCTGATGTCTCCCCCCGCCCACTCCTCTGATGTAGATACTTGTGGTTGGCTCCCCTCTCTACCCCACCTTCCCTGCACTCATCTGGTAACTCCACTCTCACTACTGGCCCCAAGGAGTCCGTCTGTCCTGGGTTCTCTGTATTTCCAATTCCCATCTCTACCAGTGTACCTCCTCCAGTCCAGCTGGATTTGTATGGTAGAGTTGGGACCATGATTGTTTGGGGGAGGAAACCTTCAGGAACTGGAGGAAACTTGTATGCTTCATCGCTACCTCACTGCACCTTGACTGGCCTGTTTCCTCCCCGCAACTCTCCTGTAAGGGGGTGTTCAGTTGCCCACAAGAGGGACTTGGGTCCCCACCCTGCTCTCCCCCTCATTCATAGTGATATGATTCTTGTTCTTTGATGCTTGATATCTGCTCTCTTCAATCCCTCATAATCACACAAGCTGGTGGGCTTCTTCCATGTGGGCTTTGCTTCTTCTGCGCTAGATGGCCACTTGTTCACCTCTAAGCCTTTAAGATCCCAGACACTTTATCATTTGGTAGTTGGACGCCATCAGCTTCCTCTGCTCTGCCTGCCTCTGCACCCTTTTGTCTTCAGCAATCATGTTGGGAGGATGGGCACATAGTGATATGATTTTGGTTCTTTGATGCCTGATACCTGATTCTTTCCACACCTCATAGTCGCACAGGCTGGTGCTTCTTCTATGATGGACTTTGCTATTCCTGGCCTATATGACCACTTGTTCACCCTCAAGCCTTTAAGGCCTCAGATGCTATAACTTTTGATAGCCGGGTACCATCAGCTGTCTCCACCCCTCTTGCTCATGCCCCCACATGTCCTCAGTGATCATCTCAGGAAGGTGATACATTTTTTTTTTTCTGTTTGATGCCTGGGGCCTGATCCTTTTGACACCTCGTAGCTACTTCTTCCGTGTGGGCTTGGATACTTCTCAGCTAGATGGCCATTTGTTTATCTTCAGGCTTTGAGAACCCAGACTCTATCCTTTGATAGCTGGGCGCCATCGATTTTCTTCACCACATTTGCTTATGCACCTGTTTGACTTCAGTGATCATATTGGGCCAGTGAGCATCCTGTAATGCCAGATTAATAGAACAAGGTGTTCTTGCCTTGAGGGAGTGCCTGGGTGGGGATCCAAGGTCCAGCTTCTACCTTAGTACTATACCTATAAATATATGTACCTGGATTTATTCCCTCATCATAGATGATTATATTTACATATGTACATGCCTGTGTTTAGACCTCTGCAAATTTTTCTTCTAGTTTCTTCCTTTATTTCCTCAAGGAACCATCAATCCAGTCATTCTCTCCTCCCGAGTGTCCCCAGGAGTGCTCACTTCTTGATTCGGTCCATTTTTGGGCCTCAAACCACATTTCTTCCCCGCCATGTGACCCCCTAAATATCCTCTGTGGCTTACTGCTTCCGTTGGGAGACAGTGTGACAAGTCCTGTTGATGTTTGCCAAATACCCCCTGTGGCGTAGGTTCCCTCAGGGTTGTGGCCCTCTAGGCATTGTGGGCAGGGATCGGACCAGGGTGGGGACTGGACCCACTCTTTCTCTTCCTCTGTGTCCACCTGTCTCCATATGGGTGTGGCATGCTGGACCCTCCCCCAATCTGTTTTCTGTCACGCCCACTTCCAGGGAGGGACTCAGTCTGGCTCTGGTTAATGGGGCCCTGTAGCTCTCTCTTTTCATGTCTCCTTCCATGTGTCCGTGCTGTCCTCACTGTTGGGTACTTCATGGTAGGATCTGCATGCCCACTCCAACTCCTGTGGAGTGGAGGCAAGGCCCAGACTCGCCCCCTGGGTGGGTTAGTGTCCTGCTCCCTCCATTATTCTTTCACTTTGGAACCCCCTTTTTCTCCCTCCCCCCTCTGTCTTTCTCCTTACTGTGCTGTACCCAACATGTACCTCCCTGGGTTTGGTCCCACCTCCTCCCCTTCCCCTAGATCTCTACCCAATGTTATGTTATAGGAGGCTTCTTTTAAAGACATCTTGTGTAGAAGACTTACCCAATGTAAGGTGTCATTTGACCTCTTAACTTCTGCTTCCAAGCGTATTGATTGTGTATCTAAGCAAGTCAAAATCTTTGACAATTCCAGTCTTTTTCCCATTTATCATAATGGCATCTGTTGGTCCAGTTGTGTGGGTTTCTTTACATGGAGTTGGCAGCAATCCTTGATCTTCATCAGCAAGTATTCAAGACCTCCTCATTTTCAGCAAGCAAGGTTGTCACCTGCATGTCACAGAGATTGTTAATAAGCCTTCCTTCAGCCCTGAAGCTCAGTTCTTTGTCATATAAGCCACATTTTCTGATCTTTTGCTTAGCATATTTATAGAATAAGTATGATATATATCTCTACTGATTTAAACCACATAGGATGCCCTGGTTGTATTCCTACACTGTCTCTTTAATCCATGAACTGGTTCCACGTGAGCACAATATAGTGGTCCAGAATTCACATTTTTCTCAAAGCTGTCCATAAGCTTATTATGATCCCAAAGTTGAATGCCTTGGCGTACTCAATATAACAGAAAGCAAGTAAAGATCTTATGGTATTCTCTGCTTTCAGCCAAGATGCGTCTGACATCAGCATCCCAACCGTGATGGGGTCCTCACAGTTGGGTGTTTCATAGGAGGAAGACAAGTGGGATACAAATTCAGGTGGGATAAACTCAAGGTCATATTTTCACTCTCATGGACATGTTTTAATTTATTTTTTTGGTCTTTTTTGGGCATAACTCCCCTCTGGTGGTTGTGGGAGATACCCAACCTTGCTCCTGGAGAGCTGCTGCTGGATTTGAACCGCTAAGCAAGTGGGCCGCAGTCCCGCACTCAACCACTATGCCACTGGGGCTCAGCCCCTTAATTTTCTTTAGCTTCAATGTCAAGCAAGGACCCCCGCACATTTCATTATAATATCTTACTTTGTCTTCTTGATGAGCTGCCCTTTGAAATGTCCACGTCAGCTCTTTAACGTTATAATTTATTCATTTTGCCTTAGCTATTCTATGATTCAGAGCAAATTTGAGTCTCTTTCAATCACTTTGATCTTTTCTTTCTCCTTTTGTTTTTAATATACGTTGCTTTCTTTTATATATTATGGTGTTTGTTTTTTTTTAATGGCACTACTGCCCTGGTGGAAGTAGGAAGCCCAGCCTTGCTCCTGGAGAGCTGCTTGCTGGTGAACTGTCAACCCTGTGGGCTGCAGTCCCACACACAAGCGCTACGCCACCAGGGCTCAGCCGTATTATGTTCTTTTTTTTTTTTTAAGTTTTTTTTTTTTTTTGGGCATCACTGCCCTCAGGTGGTGGGAGTAGGAGGCCCAGCCTTTGGACCGTGGAGCTGGAATCGAACCTCCGTCCCAGTGGGCCGCAGTCCCGCGCACAACCACTACGCCACCGGGGCTCAGCCCTGTATTATGTTCTTTTTATGTCGTTCCACAGCTCATCAACTTCTATCATTAGTGTTCATGGGATATCTCAAAATACAGGTGGGATAAACTCAAGGTCATATTTTCGCTCTCATGGACTTCTTTTAATTTTCTCTAGCTTCAGCCTCAGCTTACATATGAGCGAGCAATTGATGTTTTGTCCCAGCCAGCCTCTGACCTGGTTTTGGCTGCTGACAGTGAGTTTCTCCTTTGTCTCTTTCCATAGATGTAGTCAATTTGATTTCTGTGTATTTCATGTGAAGAAGTCTATATGTATAATCAAGATTTATGCTGTTGGAAAAAAAATATTTGCTACAAAAATCACCAAGCTTGTAAAATTCTTTTTCTTTCTTTTTTTTTTTTGTTTTTGGGCATCACTGCTCTCCGGTGGTGGGAGTAGGAGGCCCAGCCCCACTGCCGGAATTGGCTGTCCCAGTGGGCTGCAGTCCCGCGCACAACCACTACGCCACCGGGGCTCAGCTGCTTGTAAAATTCTATCATGCCATCTCTAGCTTTCTTTCTGTCACCAAGTCTATATTTTCCAACTACTATTCTTTCTTTATTTCTAATCTTTACATTCTAAATGCCAATAATTCTAAATATATCTTGGTTGCATGTTTAAACAACTTCAGACAGATATTTTGTATTGATTGGCTTTTCTTGTACACAGGTGTATATATATATATATATATATATATATATATATATTTGTTTGTTTGTTTGTTTTTTTGTGGGCTTCACTGCCTCTGGTGGTCGTGGGCGCCACCCAGCCGCCGCTGGATTGGAACCGCCAAGCCTGCGGGCTGCAGTTCCACACTCAACCACTTACGCCACCGGGGCTCAGCCCCACAGGTATATATTAACCTATTGCAAGCAACATTGTACATAGAGATCTTGAAGTGTCATTTTTGAAGATGAATATAATGCCATCTCTCCTACTTGAACATGGTAGTTCCCATTCTGTTTTTCCTGGAAGCTTTGCTGAGGGATTGGTTCTCATTGTCCATAGATCCTCTCAGATACTGAGTTAAATTCCCTCTTCTGCTCTTTAACTGGAGCCCTGGTAGGTAGTGGTTATGTGTTGGGATGTGATCTTCAAGACCTGAAGTTCAAAATTACCAACCACTCCATGGAAGAAAGGCGAGGCCTTTACTTCCATGAACAGTGACAGTCTCAGAAACCCAGTGACAGCTTTACCCTGCCTCGTAGGGTCACTGGGTATCAGCATCGGCAGGGGCCAGTGAACCATTAGTTATTTGGTCTCTTTGCCCTTCCCTTCCCATTTCAGTCAATTTCCCTGATTTTCTTTTTGACTTTTTCTACCGTCTTTATTTTCGTTCAGACTATCTTATTCTGCATTGTTAACATTTTCCTCCCAAACACCCTTGTATGTCCCTCTTAATGTCCACTTTGTTCTTGGGTGCAGTTTGGTCGATTTTAACACGTAGCACGTCCGTCTGATAGAATAGAACTATCACCCTTGGGTTTCCTAGGCTGTATTTCGAGAGCACATTGTCAGCAGCTGAGTGGATGTGAACCACCAACATTTTGGGTGGCAATCAAGTCCTTAGCCATTTTGCTACCAGTCCTCCTATTAACACCACAGCATTCAGTGCTACCCAAGTGTCTTCTGCTATCCTTTCTTTCACAGCTGCAGTGATTTTTTCCTTATTCAATGGTAATCTTGCCAAGCTAATTCCTTTTATTTTGTTGTTTTAATTTGTAGTGAAAAACATACAGAGACCTTGATTGATGGCAATAGTTAATGAACTCAGTTATGAGCTTGCCTGCTAACCAAAACATCGATGATTTAAGTCTAGCCAGAAGTAAGTCCTTTTGAATAAATGCCTGGTGATCCATTTCTTGAGGGGGAAAAAAAATCCATTAAAAACCCTGTAGGGCATAGTCCTGCTCTGTTATTCATGAGTTAGGGTTGATTTGATGAACAAGTGCTTTTAAAATATATGAGAGGATTTCAAAAGTGTTGTGGAAAAGTCCCATTATCTTTCCATTTTATTTTTTCCATGAGGTTTTTGAAGCTTCTATATACATACACATAGAAGTACATATAGATGAATTTTTTGTTATATGTATATAACAAAATATTTGCCATTTTGACCACTTTTATGTGTACAATCCACTGATATTGTGTGTACCATGTTTTGTACAATGACCACTATCTGTTTCTAAATTCTTAGCACCCTTCACACCACAAGCAATACTTTCATATTTTCCCTTCCCTGTTGTCCCTAGTGACCACTAATGGACTGATCTTTGTGTGTGTGCCTCTTTTAAATATTTCATATAAATGAGACCATGTAATATTTATTTCGTTGTATCTGACTTATTCCACTCAGTGTAATGTTTTCAAGGTCCATTCTTTTCATAGCGCTTAACTTCATATCATGTTACATCAGAATTTTCTTTCTTTTGATAAGTGAGTAATATCCCCCCCAGATACATATATCTTTCTACTCATAGATACCCTGTAGGACAAGCAGAACTGCATCACAAGAGTTTCTGAAGCGATAAATCTTTATAGAAGCAGATAGGCTTCATCTTTCCCCTGCACAGTGGCTAGTGGGTTCAGACTTCTCCAGTTAGCAGTGCATGTTCAACCTACGGTATCATCAAAGATTGCATGTGTAGATACATATGCTTCATTCTGTTTACCCACACATCTGTAGCTAGACACTTGGGTTGATCTACCTTTTGACTATTGTGAATATTGCTGTGGTGAACATTGAGCTATCTGGTTGAATCTCAGGTTTCAGTACTTTTGAGTATATAATTAGGAGAATACTGGATCCTATGGCAATTCTATGTTTAATTTGTTTGTTTTGTTTTGTTTTGTTTTTTGGGCATCACTGCCCTCTGGTGGTGGGAGTAGGAGGCCCAGCCTTTGCTCCTGTGGAGCTGGAATTGAACCTTCATCCCAGTGGGCCGCTGTCCCGCCCACAACCACTACGCCACTGGGGCTCAGCCCCTATGTTTAATTTTTAAAAGAACAATCATAGTTTCCCATAGTGGCTAGCCCACACTTGCATTTCTGTTAGCTGTAAATGTGTGTTCTAATTTCTTCACCTTTCTCCTGGCTCTAGCTTCTTACTGACAGTGAAGGAGTCACTCTTTGTGATTTTGATTCACATTTCCTTCATGATGGATAGGTTTCATAGCATCTGTTTGCTTATTCGTATTTGTATTTGTTCTTTTGAGAAATGTCCTTTTTTGTTTTGTTTTGTTTTTTGGCGGGGCATCACTGCCCTCTGGTGGTGGGAGTAGGAGGCCCAAGAGAAATGTCCTTTTATGTCGGTCCTTTCCCTACTTTTGTGATTTGGTTATTTGTCCAGTTGTTTTTTAATTGTAAGAATTCTTTATATAATCTGGATCTTAAATCCTTGGCGGGCAAGTGATTCCAAAATATTGTGTCCTATTCTGTAGGATATTTCTTTACTTTGATTGAAAAAAATCCTTTACTACGCAAACATTTTAAATTTTGATTAAGATTTATATCATATTATTGGGGTTTACCTTCTGCTCCGTATACCTCTGCCATGATATTTTGGAATGAGAGATCACCTGGATAGAAGGTGAACTGTAGAATAATAAGATTAAGAATTACAATCATGTGCCGTTAAAGGTCCATGATCCATTTTTTTTGACATAGGATCTTATGTGATTTTGATGTGAATACTTTGATGTGAATATTTTGATGTGAAGTCTGGTCCTTCTTTTTTCTTTAAGCATCTCTAATAAGCTTTGTGCCAGAGCTGTGATTGTCAACATGCTGAGAGCGATTTGTTTTTGTCTTTGGTCCTCAATCCACATCCTTAGCAATTTCTCCATATCTGATATAAGCCCCTTTCACATTTTCATTAGCCTTTTAAGTTTCAGTGGAGCTAATCCTTTAACAGCTTGAAGACTCTGGAAAGTTGGGCTGTTAACTGCAAAGTTAGCTGTTCAAGCCCACCATCTGTTCAATGGAAATAAGAAGAGGCTAGTTGCTCACATATAGATTTACAGCCCCAGAAACATTGTGAGTTGGAATTGACTTGATGGCAGTCAGGCCATACCCAACAAGGCCTTGTGTGACCATGGTCTTCGCCTGAGGATTCTGGGAACGCCTGCATTCCTCCCTGGAAGCAAGAGACACTCTGCTTACTTCCTACTGACAAGCCACTTGGAGCTACCTGATGCAGCCAGAGCCCTGGAGCTGCAGTACCCACGTGGAGACCCACGGCAGCGCTGAGATGCTTCTACCACCACTGGATCCACTGGACTTTCCACCCACTGGTCTGTGATCTTCCTGCATTCAGCATCAATGTATGGCTGCTTGAGTCTAAAGAGAAATTTATAAATTAGTATCAATTACTATTGACATATGGGCTAATATTGGACTTAAGGACTTGATTTGGACTGGGTTGGGATATTTTCTTAATGTACAATTGCTCTTTGATATAAAGTTATGTCTTACACATATGCATGTCTCTGGATTTGTTTCTCTCGTCTACCCAGACTAGCACACTATGCAAAATGGAATGAGCTGAGGTTGTAGGAGATAGACCTTTTGGGATCTAATTTTATTTGTATACCTGTCTGAATCCAGTTGTATGAAATGTCTACATTTAGCAAATGTATAGAGACAGTACATATATTAGTGGTTACCAGGGGCCAGTAGAAGGAAGAATTATAAGCAACTACTTAATGGACATAGAGTTTTTGTTTGTTTTGTTTTTTGGGGTTTTTTTGGGGGGGGGGGCATCACTGCTCTCCGGTGGTGGGAGTAGGAGGCCCAGCCCCACTGCTGGAAATGAACCTCCGTCCCAGTGGGCCGCAGTCCCGCGCACAACCACTACGCCACCGGGGCTCAGCCCATAGAGTTTTTGTTTGGGGTGATGAAAAGTTTTGGGAAATTCATAGTGGAAATGGTTGTATGACCTTCTGATTGCAATTAAGGTCATTGAAGTGAATACATTGTTAAAATGGCGGGTTTCGTTTTTTATACTTTACCATATAAGTGAAATCCAAAAGGAAATGCATAGAAGAAAGATATGCCTTATAGAGAATGCATCAAGTAACTCAAAGGATTTGAAAACGATGGCACTCTGCAAATGTGTGCAATGGATTGCTGTTGATCTTCTATCCTTGAGGTCAGAGGTTCAAACGCCCCAGGCATTCCTCAGGGGGAAAAATGAGGTGGTCTGCTCCTATGAAGATTTCTAGCCAAAAAGATTTCTTGCCTCAGCAGCTCTAGGGAGCACTTCTGCTCTCTCCTTTAGAATTGCTGTAAGTCGGCATGGCTTCGATGGCCGTGGGTTTGGTTTTGGTGGGTAAATGAGAGTTGTTGCCACTATTTTTCCTGTTAGTAATTAAGCTAGACCTGTTAGTGTCATTGTTAAGTGCCATCACATCATTGCCGACTCACAGCGACTCTGTACATAGAACAAAACACTGCCTGGTCCTGTCCACCTTCACAATGACTAGGTTGCCAGTGCATTTCATTGAGGGCCCTTTTCTTTTTTGTTGACCCTCTACTTTACCAAGAATGATGTCCTTCTGCAGGGACCAGTCCCTCTAGCTGACGTGTACAAAGTACAAAACTAACAGGATCGGTGCCCTGTAAAAGCTCTCTCCTTGTCTGCACTGGCCCACCAGAATGTGCAGTGCTGTGAAATCTGGTGCAAACTGAAGCTCAATCATAGAAAAGGAAACGGGAAGTAGGCGGGATTGGAGGAGCATCATATAATCGTTTGCTTCAAAAACAGTCTTCTGTATTTTGATCTCTCTGTTTAGTCTTTGCCGGATGTTTCTTTTTATTCGGGATCGTATTGAGAGACAGGCGAGGAAAGGCTAGTGGGGAAAGTGTGGAATCGGAGAACTCGCACCGAGGAGGCTGGAGTGCGTGATTTGACCCTTTCTCATTTTTTTCTAGACTTTAATTTTCTGCTCTGTAAAATGGAGTTGCAGCTTTAAAGTCCCATCCTCCTGTAGTGTTTTGGGGATCTAAAGCTGAACTCATGAAGGAATCAACGTCCTTAACAGCAGACGAGAAGAGCCAGCAGAGCGAGAGAAAGATGACAAGGGGAAATGACTTAGAGATGCTGAAGAACACTGGCATGTTTCGTTTGTTTGTGTGTTTCACCTAGTTATCCTGGTTGAGAGAATTAGTCCGAGGGCTTTTAAATGGCCGTGTCTTAATTTGTTTGGAGGGAGTGTCCAATCTCACTTCCTTGCTATTTTCCTGGGGGGCCGTTGTTCTGTCTCTATGCTGACTAGCTCCGGCAAGCACGCACCCGGTGTACAAGGTAGAAATAACAAGGATCAACTTGCTCCCTGCTTCCCTCATCTGCGAGGGGTGTTCTGATCTCTTACCCGTAGGGGCCCTTGATGGACACAGCTCATCCCAAGGTGCCAGAGTGAAGTAGGCCAGAGAGGAAGCCACCCTCCCTACCAGCCGAGTGGCCTGTCCCTGCTGGGCAGGAAACCTAGAGTGATGAATGGGGCTGGATGAAGTCATCCCGCTCCTCCAATCAGGCTGCTGCAAGCTAGCAGGGGCCTCTCTCTGCAGCCCCAGCCGGTCTGGTCTGCCGGCTGCTCTCATGTACCTTTAGGCAGAGGCTGGGAGTGGCGCGGGGCGGGGGGGCGGGGGTGTGAGCCGCCCGCTCCAGGCTCCTGTGTAGGCCTCAATCAGTCTGAATGTTATTGCCAGGTGAGTGCCTTCACTGGGTGAATTCCTCTCCCTCTGCATCCTCGACCTTGCCGTGCTGCCTTGCCTTTGTGGCCCCTGCCTCGCTGTGCACAGCACCTTCCTGCTTCCATCCGAGTGCCCGCACCTTCTTCTTGAGGTTCTCACACCAGTCCCACCGCCTCCTCCCTTCCCGGTACCCCAGCACTCGCCCAGCCCCTGCTGCCAGCTGGCTTCTTCTCACTCGCTGCTTCTGTCTTCCTGACCTGTGGGTACCCATTGGCCTGGTGATGGAGGGCAGGGCCTCCATCCCTGTGCCCTTTCCCCCAGTAGGGGGAGCCCTAGTGAGCCCCACGTTTACCTGTGGGGAAGGAGGGCCAGAAGAGGGGAGTTGTCCCCTGTAGTGATGTGACTTCTGTGGGAACATAGGCAACACCAACACCCCCCCCCCCAAACACACACACACACACACACACACACACACACCTGCTGGGGACTGCAAGGCTTTCCTCCCCCGCCCAACAGAGGAGGATCCTGGGACCCTGAGAGCTGAGATAAGGCTCCTGCATTCCCAACCTTCCAGAGGGTGGTTTGTCCTTCCTGGGTGGCCTTTTGTGACTCTGCCTTTTCTCTCTGGATGGGGCCGCTGCTCCTTAGGCCAAGCCGAGATCATGGAGCCGGCTGATATGGCGACAGCAAAGGTAGGATGGAAATGCTGCCGGCCGCACTGTGCGTAAGTGGCTTCGCTTGGCAAGTTCTACCTTCTGGGTCACTTTTCTCTCCCCTCCGCTGCTCCGGGGGCTCCAGGGCACCCAGGGCTGGGTCCGCTTGGAGGGCAGTGCTCATGGAGCCCTGGGGAGAGGGGCAGCTGGGCCGCTCCGAGGAAGCCCCCGTCTCGGTACCTTGGTGGGCTAGCTGTCAGCGAGGGCGGGTGCGGGGACGGAGGGTTGGAGGAGAGAAGGGCACTGTAGCTTTTGTCCAGACTGATTTGTGTCTGCCCTGCCCCGTGGCCTTGCCTTCTGTTCCACTGAACTTGGTTCTGTGTCTTTTCAGCCCCGCGCCCTTCTCGCTCTTCTCCAACGTCAGCGCTTCCTTACCCCATTTTTGCTGCCTCACACTTTGGCACCTTCTGTTCGCTGCTCTTTCCCCTCGCTGTTGTGTCGGGGAGGGGTGGGGCTGGCGTGGGCTGGACAGTCTCACCGCGCAGGCTCTCCCCCTGCCGCAGGCAGACGTCGGCCTTGGGATTGGTGAGGCGTGTGCCCTTGTGGGTCTGTGGGACGCGCCGCTGGGCGTGGGGGGCGGCCTCGGGGAAGGTGCTGGGCGTCCTGCGGCTAGACCCTGCTGGCACACGAGAGGGCGCTCCCGAGACGAGGCGAGGCGGGCTTCCCTTCCCTCCTGAAGCCTGCTTGCCATCTGCATTCTGATTTTCCGTGCCTTTTCCAAACAATGAGCTTGAGCCATGGGGGATGGATGGGGAAACTGAGGAGGCCGAGGAAAAGCTGACCCAAGCCCTTTTATGCGTAACGCGACCTGTAAATCGCCCCAGAAGATTTCAGCCCTCCGTCTTGTCCAGATAGCAGGGTCCCCTTTCTCACAGAACGAAGTGCCAGACTGGCAGTGGCTCAGCCTCCTGAAGCCAGGCTGGGTGCCTTGCATGTGTGTGGAAGAGTGACAAGGATGTGGTGGGCAGGGATGCAGGTGGTGAGGACACTTTGTGTCAGCAAGCTGCATTCTCTGCCCTTCTCACTCACACATGCTGTTTACTGTGATTCAAACCATTTCTCTTGGCTGTCATCATCATCTCCACAAAATGTGAAAATGGTCTCTGGTCTCTGAGTCCATGCGGACTCATCCACCCCCCCCCACCCCCCCACCCCACCCCCCCCACACACAGGATAGGGTAGAACTCTTGAGTTTCTGAGACTGTAACTTTATGGTGGTCGAACTCTCTTTCTTCCATACAGCCACTGGTGGTTTCAAACTACTAAACGTATGATTAGCAGCCCCACAGGTAACCGCTCACATTCCTTATTTGAACAAGTTTGCATTTACAAGATAGTTAGTTTTCTTTGAAGAAAGAGCCAGGGAGAACAAAACCAGAAATGAGCCAGGCCTCCCTGAGCCTGTCCCCTGTGTTCCCATTCCTCTTTTCCCTCCTCACTCAAACACTTGGGGACCCAGACTGAGAAAAAGATGGTGCAAGGTACTGCAGCCCCTTGGCAGCATTCCATGGCGACCATTGGAGCAAGCACCTGCAGCTGCCTTTGGATCCAAAATGATTTTCTCCCAGCAGTCCGCTGCCCGGCTAGCCTGCTGCTGTCCCAAATGCTGAGTGTGGTCTTTCAAAAGAGTCTACCTCTTGTGCTTCTGCTAGTATGCTAGTTTTAGGAGTTGTAGGTGGTCACACCCCCAACTCTGGCAGGCATGACAGTGTTCAGTGCCCCCGGAGAGGCGTCCTTTGAGGGATTGTGTTGTAACTCTGTAATGCATGTTTATACCTGCATTTGCATATTGAGGTAGAAACAGAGACAGCCTCCCTATTTGTGGGCTCCACTGCTATTGAGTCAAATTTGACTCATATTGACTCATATGAACTGCTTTCTAGGGCTTTGGAGGCTAGGGATTTTTGTTTGTTTGTTTGTTTGTTTGTTTGGGGGCATCACTGCTCTCCGGTGGTGGGAGTAGGAGGCCCAGCCCCACTGCTGGAATTGAACCTCCGTCCCAGTGGGCTGCAGTCCTGCGCACAACCACTACTCCACCGGGGCTCAGCCTGGAGGCTGGGGATCTTGATGGGAGCAGAGAACCCCTTCATTCTTCCGAGGAGTAGGTTTCAACCACTGACTTTATGGTTAGTGGCGTAGTGCTTAACTCATTAATTATGCTGTCAGGGTTCCTCTTAAGCCCTTGCTTCCCTGCAAATCCAGATTACAGATGATCTGTTCAGGCCTAGAATCTGCCTGTGTGGGATCTTTCCCGGAATTATTGTCTGCTGTCAGGACCTTGACCTCAAGAGAAAATACAGTAGACCCTGGAAACAGATGCTATTTAATTCCAGTGCTAGGTTTCTTTCTCCTTAGTCTTCTTTGATACAAACCCTTTGAACATGGCCCAGGTTCTCTCAGAGGAGTTTTTTGTCTGGCCTGTGAACTATTAAGGTCTCTAGATAGATTTGGAAGAGGGTCAATGAGCCTCTGTCTTCTGTAGGCAGATCTTAGATGTCTGTTTTTATTTGGAGAGAGGCAAGGCTTTCGACTCCCTTACAGATTACAGCCTTGGAAGCCTAGAGAGGCCTGGTCGTCCATGTGTGTCCTCGGTCAGCATTGACACCATTGCATGGGTTTGTTACTGTTTCTTCCCATGTGCCCCTGCGGCCTTCATCTGCTCTCTAGAAGCTTGAGAACCTTGAGCTGCCCGAATGCTCCCATCGTGAGCTCACATTCATTGGGTGGCCC
This sequence comes from Nesogale talazaci, assembly GCA_004026705.1. Classification (NCBI taxonomy): domain Eukaryota; kingdom Metazoa; phylum Chordata; class Mammalia; order Afrosoricida; family Tenrecidae; genus Nesogale; species Nesogale talazaci. The sequence continues at coordinate 14,027 of PVJH01033137.1, forward strand.
AGGTACAAAGATTGCCGACAGGTTCTGCACCAAATTCCTGTTGACATGAAAAAGCTGAAGCCCTGAGTAAAAGTTCATGTTGTGACTCATGGGCACATCATTTACACATGATTTGCCTGCCCTTTATTTATTTACTTAGGCAAATAAATACAAAAAAAAAAGCAAATACATTACTCTTACTTTTGTCTTTCGGCTTTCTGGTTTTTTTTGTTTTGTTTTGTTTTGTTTTGTTTGGGGGGGCATCACTGCCCTCAGGTGGTGGGAGTAGGAGGCCCAGCCTTTGCTCCGCGGAGCTGGAATCGAACCTTTCCATCCCAGTGGGCCTCAGTCCCGCACACAACCACTACGCCACCGGGGCTCACCCCGTTTTTCAGCTTTCTTTCTGAGATGCTGATCCCAGAATTTCTCTTTACCCTCCTGTGTTGGGTTTAATTACCCTGCAGGTAAAGAGCTTGTTTGAATGTGTGGTTAATTTTGTCATTACTACATATTTAGGCTTCAGTTCTTAGAGAAGGGCTTTTGGAGGCAAGACTCTATTGCTTAGAGTCTGGATTTCTAGGCCCTGTTATTGTATTAACATGATGCTCTTTACATGTGTATGTGTGTGTTTATAGATATATATATGTATACACATATATAATTTTGTAATTTCAAACCATCTGATGGCCTGACATGACTGTGGTAAGAGATGTAAACGATAAATTGTATCATGAGAGCTTTGATTTTAACCTTGGGGAACAGACTGGGAAGCACTCATTAATGCACTCATTCAACAGATGTTTATTAAATGCCTACTCCATGCTGGGATCAAGTTCAGCATGGAGATTGTAGGATGGCTAGCACACAGGCCAGCCTGCAGGTGCCCACAGGTTCTTTGGGGAAGACAGACAGCGCATTATAAGAAGGGCTGTACTGGAAATTCAAGATACCGAGAACGCAAGCACAAAGAGGGAGTCCCTGAACTCTCCTGTGGGGTGGGCAGGGCCTGAAGGACTGGCTAATAGAGGTGGCATTTAAACTTGATACCTGAAGCATGCGTGGAAGTTTGCCAGGTGAACAAGAGAGGAAGGATTTGCAGTCTCATCTTAAAATGGAAATGATTGAATTGCTGACACTCATTTTCTGGCTCTGCAACTTGGAGTGAGTTATCTTAGTCTTTAGTATTAATTAATTTCCCTATTTGTAAAGTGTGGGCAATGCCATTGACGCTACAGGGTTGACGTGAGGACTAAGTGAGATAATTTATGTGAAATGCTTGGTTGCATCATAAGTGCTCTTAGAAGGGTAGATGTTGGTGTTGAGGGCTGGTAGACACTTGAAGGAGGCAACATGTACAAGGGACGCCACAAATGTGGTACATTCCAGGTAACCGCCGGAATGGCATGTGGGAGACTGGTGGCTGATGAGGAAATGAGGACAGTCAGCAGTGACTTAACATACCATGAAAACTGTATCCCCACACTTAGATTGTGTGGATATTGGAACAATCTAAGATATCACCAGGTTTCTGTTGGAAAAATACTTTCTGACTCTAAGATAAACAAATCATTGATAACGTCCTCATTTTTTTTTAATTAAATTTTTTTTTTTTAGGCATCACTATCCTCAGGTGGTGGGAGTAGGAGGCCCAGCCTTTGCTCCTGGGAGCCGGAATCAAACCTCCATCCCAGTGGGCCACGGTCCCGCGCACAACCACGACGCCACCGGGGCTCAGCCCGACTTCCTCATTTTTGAGACTCTTATTCATCATTTCTATAAGCTCTTTGGGGACAGTGGTTGTGAGTTTTTATATTTTAAGTCATAACCCCCAGGACTCTAGCATTTTACCTGGCAGATGAGAGAGGCCCTGTAAATATTTGGTGAGTAAACAAATAGGAAAGTAAGTAAAACTGCAAACTTAGAGAATTGAAAGGCAGTGATGGTAAAAACGATAGCTTGGGACAAAAATCGAATCACGTTTATTGTCAAGTTTGTTCCAAATCATCACAACGTTGTGTATGACAGATTGGAGCGCTGCCCAGTCCAGTGCGGCGGTCCTTGTAATTGTCGTTATGCTCAGTCCATTGGTGCTGCACCTGTGTCATTCCACAGTCTTGAAGGCCTTCTTTCTTTTTACACGTTTACCTTCTATTTTACTTAGCATGATGTTCTTCTCCTGAGATGGGTCTCTTCTGATGATGTGTCATCACCCATTTTTTTCTAAGGAGTATATTGGTTAGACTTCTTCAACACAGGTTTGCTTGTTCTTCTGGCAGACCATGGCCTATGCGATACTCATGGCCCACATCATAATTCAGAGACATCAATTCTTCACTTTCTTATTCACGGACCACTTTTTTGGATGCTTATTAAAGTAATTGAAAATACTGTGTCTTGGGCTGAGCCCCGGTGGCGTAAGTGGTTGAGTGAGGAACTGCGGCTCGCGGGGTTGGTGGTTCAAATCCAGCGGAAGCTCTCAGGAGCGGCACTGGTTAGTGCGCACGACCACCAGAGGCAGTGATGCCCACAAAAAAAAAAAAGAAGAAAATACTGTGTCTTAGAGGCAGACACTTTAGTTTTCAAAGTAATATCTTTGCTTTTTAACCCTTTAAGGGAGACCATGTGCAGCAGATTTGCACGATGCAACATGTGTTTTATATCATAAATGCTGCTCCAGTGGACCTTGATTATGGATCAAAATAAAATTCAATCCTCACCATTTCAATATTTTCTCCATTAATTATGATGTATTTATTAGTCCAGTGGGGAGAAATTTTGCTTTCTTTTGGTTGAGGTATAATCCATGTGGAAGGCTGTAGTCTTTGTTTCTTATCCATAAGTACTTCAAATCCTCTTTGTTTTCATCGAGCCAAGTGTGTCTCCTATAAGCAGCAGGTTGTCAGTGAGAATACCTCCAATCCCGAGGCTTCACCCTTTCTCTTATAGTCTACGTTCTCAGATTACTTGTTCAGCATATAGATAAGTATAGTGAAAGAATAAACCCCAATGCAAACTTTTTCCGATTTTAAACTACACAATAGCTCTTTATTCTGTTCAAACAACTGCCTCTTGGTGTAGGTCAGGGGTTGGCAAACTGCAGCTCTTTCGGGACATACATGTGGCTCTGAAGTAAAATTTAAGGCTATTCAGATAATGGTAATTTCATTTGTTCATAAAAATATATTTATGGGGCTGAGCCCCGGTGGTGTAGTGGTTGTGCACGGGACTGAGGCCCTCTGGGACGGAGGTTTAATTCCAGCAGTGGGGCTGGGCTCTTACTCCCACCCCTGGAGAGCAGTGGTGCCAAATATATATATATATATATATATATATATATATATACACACATAATATATATTATTTATGGTATAAATAATTTTTAAATTGCTGTGAGGGGCATGAGTGGCTATTCCATCTCAAGAGTTTGTCGAACCCTAGTCTAGGTAACAAGATAGGAATGAGAACATCGAAATGTTCTTGAATTTCCATTTGTCACGATTTTATCAAGAATTTTTTATCATTCACACAGTCAAGTGCTTGGCATAGGCAATAAAAGTCTTTCAAGTAGCCTCTTCTTCCTGTGGAGATCTTTGTGACACTAGCAGTGAGCTGCTTCATTGCATCTGCCCTGACTCTCTGGCAGCTCCCTGTTGCTGTACTGCTGCAACTGTTTCTGAATGATCTCCGGCAACATTTTACTTGCTTGTAATATGAATGATATCGTTCAATAATTCCACATCCTGTTGGATCCCCTTTCTTTGGAATGGGCATGGACATAGATTTCTCCCAATCAGTTGTCCCAATCACTTCCTTCCAAATTCCTTGGCATGGATGAGTGAGACGCTCCAGCACTGCGTATGTTTATTGAAATATCTCAGTTCATATTTCAGTTCCTGGAGCCTTCACTTTCAGTTGTTTACTTTTGGCCCAATGACTCTCGTGCAGCCAGCCCTCCTTCCTTGAGTACCATTGGTTTTTGATCAGATGCTACTTCCTGAAATGGTTGCATGTCATCCAGTTTTTTTGGTACAGTGACTCTGTGTATTCATTCTTTCTTCTTCTGATGCCTCCCATGGAATTCTTCCACCTTGCAACTTGAGGTTTGCATTTTTCTTCAGTTCTTTCCTCTTGAGAAATGCCATCTGTGTTCTTCTCTTTCTGTTTTCTAATTCTTGGTCTTATTTTGTAATCTGGAGCGGCTCACCTGGTTTCATACATCAAATCCATTTTCGAGATGGTCTCTGAATTCGGGTGAAATGTACTCAACAGCATGTTTGACTCTTGTGGACTTGTTCTAATTTTCTGAGCTGCAACTTGAAGCTGCCTGAGTGTTTGGTGGTCTGTTCTCTAGACCGCCACTGGCCTCGATTTGACTGATGATATTGAGCTTCCCCATTCTAATCACCACTAATTAGGCAACTCAATTGCATATTTCATCAGTTTCTTATTGCAGAGGTGGGTAGAAATTCTTCCGTTTCCACATCTTTGGCATTAATGGTTGGTGTATAATTTTGAATAGTCAGCTTATTAACTGGTCTTCTTTGTAGATGTGCCGATACTGTATCATTGGCAGTGCTGTACTTCAGTATAGATTTTGAAATGTTCTTTTTGACGATGAGTGTGATATACTGTCTGATTCCAAATGACCAATATCAGTCCATCAGCTCATCAATACTGAATATATTGAACTTTTTTTTTGAGGCAGTAGGATTTTGATACAGTTAGTGGGAAATGTATGTCCTGAGTAATCTTTGGTGCTGGCATTAGTGGGATAATGCCCTTTTCTATAGATTTATGAGATTATACAGCCCTTACTACAACACCTACATGCACTAAAAGCTGGATAGCAGTTTCCTATTAACTCCCAGAAATGGAATATACACATGTTTACTATATGGACCTCATGCCGTGAAAGGGTTTAAATATTTATGTCCAATTCAAGTTACTGATGAAAAGATGTTCTGATGGTAAATAATGAAAATTTTCAAATTCCATCCCATAGATTTAGTCTGTTCCATCCAAATCTATAACTATTGTCAGTTATTGTAGCAATATGTTCAGACACTAATACACATAGTTCTTAGTGTTGATAAAGGATAATGAAAAATATGAGATCACTTTTGTGACTCTTATGGTAAGATTAAATTCTTCAAAAAATAATCATCTTGGGCAGACTTTATAGATTGGCTGAAACAATTTACCATTTCTGGCCATTTGATGGAAAATTGTCACAATCATAAATCAATGTTCATTTTATAAAATAGAATTAATCTCTTGATTATGCCTCCTATAGGATTTATTGCATTATACTTTGTTAGAACTATTTAATAGTTATCTAATGCCTTTGTAATATCTTCTTTTTTAAATGGTAAGCTTCTTGAGATTAACAAGGACCTTTGACTTACCTTTGAAACATCACCATGATTTGTCTGGATCAGGAACACATTACCCTGTGAGTTTGTATTGTCTTTGTTATGTAAACAGCTTACCGAACTAGCAGAAATATCTTGCTCGCATACACATTCATACCATGTAGAAGAAAACAATACACAATTTTGTTGTTAGGAAATATAGTTTTCCCTTCCCTCAAAAGAAAATTCTTTTGCTAAAATTAAAAATGTATCTGTAAGCATGCCTTGATGCCCACATTTTGCCTAACAAGCAGTATTGGTATCTTGGCTAGGAATGATAATAATAATAATAATAATAATAATAGTAGTACAGGCAATCCCTAACTTAGAATTTATTGGATAGTAATGAACTTTACTTAAAACCACCTGCTTTTGTGTGTGTGAATTAAAATGATTATTAATCACTCACTGTGTATGAATTTTTTCATATTCATCTTATTTTGCTTATATGTACAGTTACATTATGTACACTTTGTTGATATTTTCATTCTCAGATGTAATGTTTCCAACACCCAGGTCAAATAGAGATTAGAGTTTTTGTGTATAGATCATTGTTTTTGTTTTTTTTTGGGGGGGGGGGCATCACTGCTCTCCGGCGGTGGGAGTAGGAGGCCCAGCCCCACTGCTAGAATTGAACCTCCGTCCCAGTGGGCCACAGTCCCGCGCACAACCACTACGCCACCGGGGCTCAGCCCAGTGTATAGATCATTTTATTGGGGACTCTTACAGCTCTTATAACAATCCATACAACAATTGCATCAAGCACATTTGTACATATATTGCCACCATCATTTTCTTTCTACTTGAGTCCTTTCCCTCCCTCTCACACGCTCCCACTCTCGTGAGCCCTTGATAAATGATAAATTATTATTATTTTCATATTTTATACCATCAGCTGTCTCCCTAGGTTTATAAGGTAGCGATAATAAAAGACAATCATAATGAAAACATTTGTAAAAATTGGTATTCAACTAACTTACAGCAGAATAGTCACTGAGGGAAGCCCCACAGCAAACCCAGGACTACCTGTCATTTTTAAAATCTCTTGAGCCCTCCCTCCTTTGTATGCCACATATCCTCTCACCTGCTTCCATTCCTAACCATATAGGTTGTTGTTACCTTCAGCTTCGTGTAGGGGAAGGAGCTGGGACTTGGAGAAAGGACTGCATTTGCCCCAGATCACTTATCTGTTCAGCACAGATTGGCCCTCCACTCTAATTCCAGAATCCCTCTGCTGTACCACGGTACACACCTCGGTGCCTGTGTCAGGTCTGTGCTAGTTAGAAGTGTAGTGTGTCATATCTGCTAGCTAGCAATATCTCTACCAATAAGAACTTATTGTCATATGTCCACAGCCCGAAGACTTTCACTGTTAAAATGAGTTAACATTCATCTCAACTGCTTCTTAGCAGTAACACGTATAATTTAGTTGAAAATGGAGAATTCCCCATTTGGTGGGAGGATAGTGTGAAGAAGCAGCTGGCTGTGGGTGTGTGAGTTCCCCCTCCCAAAGCGAACCCAAGGCGCCCTCCTGAGTCCCTAATGCCATCAGTCACCCTAATGTCTCCTGAGACTAACCCAGGAGGAGCAGGGGGATATCAGAAGTCTGTGTTGTTACTGCCATCTGACAGGAGAGATGTTTTCTTTTGTTAGGCACGTAGCAGCTGCCCCCAGCCCATGGTGGGTGTGGTTTCTGTGTGCTTTAATTCAGAGTAGGGGTCTTTTCTGTTTACCAGTAATGGCCCAGCTCTCCTGATCCAGGACAGAATGCTGAGCAAGGCAGTCAATTATTGCGGGAAGAGAGAGCAATAATTTGGGAGGTGAATGGTGACAAGGTGGTTTCAAAGTCAGGCAGAGAAAGGAACTCTCTTGTTCCCACCAGGCCTAGGAAGATCCTTGCCAGTTTCCATGGAGAAAGATGTCAAGAGCTGATTAAACAAGATGGACAGGTATCTGGGATGTAGCCTGGAAGCAAATACAGGCGGCACTTCCCCTCGAGGGCCTGACTAGGAAGACTGCCCCTAAACTGGTTTGAGTGCCCTTTGTCTTTTCATTACAGACTGCCTCATCAAGTGGTAGTAGTTATAATATTGGACTCGTTTCCTAGTTGGGAAGAAGTTCCCGACCTCCCTTGCATGGGGGTTTCTCTATCTAGAATGAGCGCTTGAATAAGCCCTTCTTGGTGGCTTGCAAGAATCCCTCTGCTGTGAGGTACTCAATGCCATTTTGGATTCCGATGAACAGTCAGATGTCTCCAGAAGCTCCTGCCACCTCCAGACATCTTCCCCCTTCACTGTGTGTCCTGTGTGCTGGTAAATGAACTGTGGCCAGGACGAAGCCATCAGGAGGTTGGCTTTGGCCTTGCTCCGTCTGTTGCCTGCAGGAATAGTCTGCCTTAGCTGATTGCAAAGAGTGCGGGAGAGAAAGGGGTGTGTGTGTGTAGATAATGCCATGCCCCTCCTTG
>PVJH01033138.1:0-21925 GCA_004026705.1 Nesogale talazaci
GGTGGTGGGAGTAGGAGCCTGTGTATTCTTTCATGAGGACAAAGTTTACAAGCCATCTTGTTAAAAGTTCCTACAATAAGAATACATTTCATTCACTATTCATTTCAGAACTACCAAGAAAACAAAGCAGGCCAAAGATGAAACTCCCACAAGCACAAATGAAAATGAAGATATAGTTACAGATAAGAAATTGTCATTTTATAGATATCCACAGTCAATTGGGCATTACCCTTCCAAGAGACCCGTGTCCATCTCCACAGACTGGCATGGGTATGAAAAGAAGGACCATACAATTAGTGTAGGGAAAGACATTTACTCTGATGTGATGCTTCACAAAGATCAAAAGGACATGAGAGCACCTTCTCCATACTGGACAATGATGAAGCAAGCCAATCAAAGATCTTCCTCCTCCTCTTCGGCCTCTTCAGCCTCAGATGCATTTTGGCTGGAAGACTACGCCCAAATAGAAGAGGGCAAGGGCCAACCTGGTTAGGAAATGGTTGGCAAATCTAAGACCATGCAAGCAGTTCTCTTCAAAGAATCCAATTTTCTGTGTAACATCATGTACAAGTTGCTAGTTTCATAGAAACGAGTACAGATTTATCAGTTCTCTTCTACGGCTGTGTCGTGAAACCTTGGTATGTTCTTCAACTCAAAGTAGCAGTACCAGTCAAACTACCAAGACCCACTGTTCTGGGAAGAGTATGTCATCTTTTAGAAAATATAGCAGAGGAAATCCAGTATCAGAATGAGTGGCTATAGTAGAGAAACTCACTTTTTAAGGTAAGTAATTTTTTTCTTCACTTAGCTTTTTGGGGCAAGACTGAGGTGTTCTACTTAAAAGAAAGGATACAAACATATTGTTCTGGTAATTGCTCACACTAGACCTTCCCCTGCCTCATTTTCACTTTAAAGGTCTACTTCTACTTTGAATGTTGGTTTGATTCAGTGAATCATTTAGGAGCCTGGAAAGAAACAGGTAAGGGGTAGGAGATGTGAGAAAAAGGGAAACTGCCACAGTGAAGAAAAATTAGACATGAAGTGAAGCACTGAGAATACAGGATGATTGGTAGGGAATTAACGTTTCTTTGAAGAAAGAACTGAAGTGCAAAAAAGGGAGGTAAACAATCCAGGCTATTTAATTCTCTTGACTACCAAATGAAGAAGCCCTGGTGGCAGGGTGGCTAAGCCGTAGGGTGCTCACCTGAAGGTCAGGAGAAGGTTGAGGCTGTCTGCTCCCGTGCACATCTACTCGCTCTGTCGTCATGTATGGTAGCTAGGTCGGAGTCAACAGCAAGGGGCTCTTTGGGGATTCAAAATGATAAATGTGTAACTGCTTTTATCTTGAGAAACCTTTGATACTAATTTGCAACTATTTATCCTGCTGGTCACTCAGCCTTACAGTTCTTGATGCTTCTATGCAAGACCTCAGTTTTATAAGTTACACTTGTGAATTAACTGATTAGGAAAAACGCAGGAATTTAAATAGAATATTTTATTGACTTTAGGTTAGTTGGAAATTATTACCCGCATTCGTGATTCAGAGATATTCCAAGTTGTTGAAAGAAAACAAAAAAAGATAACATGTTATATTAGACATTTTTTACTTTCTTGTGTTTGCTTCTGTGAGTTGAGAAAATGTTTAGTATTTCAGTATTTATAACTCATCAACAAAAGGTGTATGCCCCAAATTTCCACTTGTTGCCATCGACTTTTTGCCAGAAACAAACTTCACTGCAGCCTTTAAATAAACAGAAAAGACAAAAGTTAACAGAAATAAGAAAATGTGCAATCAAGCAAACGTCTTTTCTCATTTGTCTGAGCCAGTAATCCCATGTTTCTAGAAGACAAGTTGAACTTTGCACCTGTGAGCAGTCTATCATTTAAGTGACTTAGCGAGCGTACTGTGGTACTCGAGCTAGGAAGACAGCTGCTAAAAAACCTCACACCAGGTGTAGTATAGTAGGGTGGGCAGTACGTTTCTGTGTCTGCATTGTAAATAGACGGGGCCAATTAAAATACAGAGACTGCACTCAGGGTTGTTTCTTTTTTAATACCGGTCTTTAGACGGAGAGCTGTGGGTGACACAGCTTGTTATGTGGTGGGCTAGGGCGAGGCAGAGGCTTTGTCCTCCAGGTGTGGTGGCCTCAGAAACCCCGCGGGGCAGCATCAGGTTTGCTGTGAGTCAGAGTTGTGATGGTTGTGAGTCTGGGGGGGCTTGTTCTCTATACAAGCGGAGTCCTGGTGGCTTAGAGGTTTCTCCTTGGGTTGCTGACTACAACTAACTGCCCAGAGCAGTTTGAAACCATTAGCTACTCCAAGGGAGGAAGTTTCTGAGGCGTTTCGTTCCTGTACATATTTACAGCCCACAGGACTCAGAGGGGGCAGTTCTACTGTCTGTTGAGAGTCCATGAGTCACTCGACTCGGCTGTGGGTTTGATTAGGTTGTTCCTACAATAAAGTGACCAGATTTTAACATTGGTCAAGGAGGACACCATTGACCGGGGTGGGGGGTGGGGGAGAGGATAGAAGGGTATATTCCCTTCCCATTCTCCTGCCGTTCGCTAGCTTGTCTCGTGCATTCTTTCTAAAAATCGGGACTTTTTTAAAACGCCGCGGGACATGTGAAAAATTGTTTAAAAGCGGGACGAATGGTCACTTTTTCCTATACCTGTTGGAGAAAAGCTAAGTGAGACCACAACAGTGGGGAGGAGATGGAATTTTTAATGTGGAACGAACTAAGGACACCTGCAGCTTTGGGGTCTACTTTGTAGTTCATGTCCTTGTTACTCAGAGTATGTAGTTCATGCACTTCAGATTTATTCTGTACAAAGAGGCGTGACATGATTCTTGCCTACAAAGCATTTCAATCTTGAAGGGAACAATAGTATTGAAGGAACAAACCACATGTAATTTGAACAAGGAAAAATAACCTGTAAAGATTAAAGGGAATTCTGAGATACTGATGGAGGATTGGTAGGATATGAAGTTTAGTTTTGGGGGAGAGGAAGGAAAATGCCCAAACTTTAGTGGTTGGTTGAATCGTATGACATTGCCAACATTTGGCTCTTTTTGACATCTGAGAAAAGGGCTTTCAAATGGTTTGACCCAATGGTAATTTCATTGTGTAATGGAGCACACACGCTCTACACATATCCTCCTACCAGGTATTGACAGGCATCACACAGCAGGAGAAACTGTGCAAGGAGGCTATGAAATGGATCACCAAAGTTATTACTAGATATCAAATCAGACTTTTTCTAATCTAGAAGACCCATGATGGAAGTTTCCGTCTACTTACATTTTTGACATCAGTGGCAGTCACTGCGTCAATCTGCTGAAGGACTGTGGTTGGCGGCACATAGGAACCAGCCACTAACGCCTGGAATCCCACTTCATTGAGGAAGCCCTCCGAAGACTCCACGGACATTAAGTATGCAGCTTTTAGCTTGTTCCTGTCCAATAAAGGGTGTGCAATTAAAGCAGCTTTAAAGATAAAAGGGGAGTTTTCAAGTCTGTTCCCAACTCTTCAACACAGCATTTAATTTTTTTTTGTTTTGTTTTTTGGGGGCATCTGGTGGTGGGAGTAGGAGGCCCAGCCTTATTGCTGGATTTGAACCTCCAGCCCAGTGGGCCGCAGTCCCATGCACTACCACTACGCTCCCGGGGCTCAGCCCACGGCATTTTTATAACGCTAAAGGCCCCCACCTATTTCTTCAGTTCACCAAATAGCTCACTATTGACATTATCATTTTGGAAATCTGTTATACAACACTATTACGGGGAAAACCTATGTGGGTTCTTCGGTATCATCCATTTAGCAGTTCAAAATCTATTGTCCTCCTCAAAACTCATTGCAGAGGGGGCATGATGAAGGCATGTGGGGATCAGGGGCAGGCAGGGCAGAATAGGTCTTAGCAGCCCCAATAGTTGAAAAAGGAGCATAGCAATGAAGTGATTGGCTGCTAATAAAGTTTGGTGATTTGAATCCACCAGCTGCTCTATGGTGGAACAATGTGATATAAAGGTTTCCTGCCTTGGAAAGTTAAGTCTAGGGGGCACTTCTACTTTGTCCTTTAGAGCTGCTGGAGTTGGTACTGACTTGAATGACAATGTTTTTTTTTGGAGGGGGAGGAGGAAGGTACGGTGGGAATTTACATACAGGTACAAAAAAAGCATCTATTTCAGCAGATGGTTCAAACAATTTGAAACAAAACCGAACCCCAAATCCAGTTCTTCCAGGAAGAAATGATTCCTTTTTTGTATAAATATGGTATTCAATAAGGCACTTGGGCTATTTAACCCCCAAATAAACTATTATCCTCTGGCACTCTTTAGAAAGACTTCTATTAACACAGAATTAAAGTTTAATGTGGCAATTTTGCTACATTGTTAGTTTAATTTAAGAAGGATTTTACCTGCAATTAACTTTACTAAGAGGCTATTAGTTTGTTTCCTCAGCAATGACACTTCATTTTCTCTTTCACTATCGGAAGACTAAGAAACCTTACAAGAAAAAGTAGCAGCTCTATCAAAATGTCAGAAAACGAACACATCTTGACATTAGTAATCGAACTTCCATCTTTTTTCACATTTTGTCATGCTTTATAAAAACTCTGCTACACTTAAATAAATTAGATGTGTAATAAGACTTTTCTCAAGGTTCAGTGTTTCAATTTATTCTCATTTTGTTTCCGGTGCAATCAGGTAGAACTTGGTTCTGTGTGTGCAACACTTAATAAAGTGTGCAGAACCTATTTAAAATATAATTTTGTAGTGTGTTCAGTATAATAAGTAACCATACAAACTGGAACCAAAAGGACGAGGGGACCCCTATGGGTTCTTAATTCACTCTGTATAATTCTCTCTTGTTCACACTATGCGCATACACGGAGCTCTGGTGGCACAAAGGTCAGTGGGGCGCTGTTACCCAGATGGTTGGCAGATAAGGAGGCAGTCTGCTTTCATCAATATTACAGTCCCGGAAACTGTATGGAGCAGTTCTACTCTCACAGGATTGCAATGAGTCAGAATCCACTTGACGGCAATAGGCTTACACACACCAATAGGGGCCCTGTGCTGTGGGCCAAATTTTAGGTTGCTAACTGAAAGCTTGAAGGTTCAAACCCACAAATTATTGCTAGGGAAAAGACATGGCAATCACCTTCTACAGATTACAGCCTTGGAGACTCTAGGAGGCAAGCTTAATCTGCTCTATAGCGCTATGATAAGTCAGAACAGACTTGATGGGAGTGGGTTTATATACATGTATATAATTAGGGTAGTAAGCTACACTGCATACAAACATTATCGTGCTTCTGGACAGTATGACAGGATTAAATGAGGATGGAGACCATTTAAGTTTTGGGATTCACACTCTTGATCCATCCTAAATGAATGAGGGCCAATACAGGCTTCAGACTGCATTTGTAACTTTGTGACAGGGCTAGTTTAATAGGAGATCGCAGTTTCAGTTACTTGAATTACTCATGAGTTAACGGTGTTGTGTAGTTTGCACTTTCATTTTAGACAGTGAAAATTTAAATCCCACAAACAGGAGGAGAGTACCTGATTCTTTTTTTGTTAATACAGAAAAAATAAATCATGTCTTTTTTGGTCAACTAAATTGGTAAAGAGGAAAAAACACTGGAGGTGTGAATATGAATTTGTTTATAACTCTTTTTAGATTGTGACTTGGATTATAAAAATGTTGTTATAAATAAATGCACATATGTAGTTCAATGTTCCTTATAGTGTTGATAACCCTTGATTCAGTTGGGAATCTGTATCAAGAGTACTATAAAACACAAATATATATATATTTATATACATATATATACATATATGGTATCACTGCCCTCTGGTGGTCATGGGAGCTACCCAGCTTTGCTGCTGCTGGATTTGAACCGCCAAGCCTGTGGGCCACAGTCCTGCACTCAACCACTACACCACCAGGGCTCAGCCCCCCACAAAAATATATATATTTTTTGGGGGGCATCACTGCTCTCCGGTGGTGGGAGTAGGAGGCCCAGCCCCATTGCTGGAATTGAACCTCTGTCCCAGTGGGCCGCAGTCCCGTGCACAACCACTACGCCACCAGGGCTCAGCTCCCCCACAAAAATATTTTAAGCTCAAACCTACCCTCTATTGTCTATGAATATGATACAGCCAATTATCATAAATAAAACTGTTAATAATCTTTATAAATTTCAGATTTCTACAATTATGCTATGAAATGATAATATATACAAGATTAGTGATTTAAAAGTTATCATGAAAACAGGCAATATCTTAGGTCTCATTTCCCAGGTAGAATGAGTGTTTTCTCTCTTTAATATTTGTTGTATCTCTTAATCCTTAGTACAGAACATGTTACTGGACTGTAATAGTCATAAAAATATTACAATTATCAACTTAAATTGTTAGTAAAACACTGAAACTCACTTTGCAGCTTGGAGAACTGTATCAGAAAGGCTTCCCTGAGCAATTGCCTTCACTTGGTCATAGGCAGCCGTGATAACCTAGGACAGACAGATGGAAAGACAGGTCATCTTTGTCAGTAGAATTCTCTTTCAGCAGCTAATGTTCCTCTACTGGAGTGAAAACATATTAGGGAAAGTTAGTGCTACAGAACAGTACCATGTCTATTTGAAATCCCCATGTAATTCAAATTCTTCCATATCCCATAAAGCAGCAGACTGTACAACATCCGTAGCCAAAATAACAGCATCTTCCAAGAGTGATGTAGAAGGCAGAGGATACCAGTAGGGTTTAGGGAAGGGTACACAGGAATTTATAAATCTTCATAAAGAACAACAAAATATTCCCCACAAAAAAACAGTTGCTATTTGGCCAACTCTGACTCATGCTGACACCGTTTGTCAGAATAGCATGGTATTCCATTGTAGTTTAAATGGATGCATTTGGGAAATAGATGGCTCGGGCTATTGAGGCACCAGCGAGTGGATTTGAATCGCCAACCTTTCAGTAAGTAAATGCAATACCAATTTGTACCATCTACGGTCTCCTAATAAAGAATAAACCAAAACCAAAACCAAAAAAACCAAACCTACAGCCACATCTTTTCTCTGGCGGGGCAGCTGGTTAGCAGCTGCTAACCAATTCAACCCACTTCTTCCCATCTTTCTTGGAAGTCAACACACAAATTTTTAGTGTTCTCCACAGCATTCCAATGGCAATTACTATACTAGTCATCCCTAAGCTAAACCCACTTGCCTGGAGTAGATTCTGACACACAGCAACCTTATGCAGGGTTCTGGAGGTTTGCAAATCTTTAAGGAACCGCCAGTTTCATCTTTCTCCTACGGAGCAGTCTGTGGGTTTGAACTGCAGACGCTGAGGTGGGCAGTGTCGCAGTTACTGACAGTAACTTCAGGGCTCCTTACACAGAGCTCTTGAGAAGTGATGCCATGCAAACTGTCCATATTTTGACCAAAAAACACGTGTGGAGGAAAACAAACAGAACCTTTTAATGTGATTTATTTGGCTGAGTTGTCAACTTACATCTCCAGCAGCTGCAGCCTGGGAGACAGTGTAAATTCCAAAGAGTCCGGAGTCTGAGTAACTGGCATTAAAAGCAGAAACCTGAAATAAAATGAAATCTTGTTTATGTTATTCCACCAGGTAAACTTTTATGGCTTGTCTAGACAAAACCTTGAATCCCCAAAGTATAAACAAATTAGAGCCTTTCATAATATTATATATCACTTAACCAATTCTATTAAGGACTACCATATGTGTTATCTTTTTACATGTAACTCACTGTTTTAACTGATTATTTTTTTAAACAATGGTATTTATTTGGTCCAAGTAGTTGAGTTTTACAAAAATCAACTATAAATAACCTGAAACTGCAATAATACACAGAAAATGGCTTCTTATAGACATACCAAATGCTTTAGTTAAATATTTTTAAAATGACCACTTTCCTCTTCTTATTTTTTTGGGGTGTGTGTGCGTGAGTAAAATTAAGGAACCTTCACTATAAGTATCATCTTGCAAACATTATTGTAGAGACTCTCTGTACTGTATTAGCATACAGGGCTTTAGCATTCCAGACTTGATTTCTTCTTTCTGTTGCTGGGGATAACTTTTTCATCAAATTCCCATAGTCTATTACAGACTGAAGTCAAAGCATTAGGGGAAATATTTTAGGTGAGTGGTTACTATCCAGATGTTCAAAGTAGCAAAAAGGTTAGCCTATGCATAACAGAGGCATTTGTTTAACCTAAGCAGCTTCTCTAAGTGAATTTGATGGGTGGCCTAGTCCAGTGTTCCATATTTATGTCATTTGTATAAGGACTGGATTGTTATTAAAAATATAAACTTTTGGGCTGAGCCCCGGTGGCGTGGTGGTTGTGCGCGGGACTGCGGCCCACTGGGATGGAGGTTCAATTCCAGCAGTGGGGCTGGGCCTCCTACTCCCACCACCGGAGAGCAGTGATGCCCCCAAAAAACAAAACAAAAAAACCAAAAAATATGAACTTTTAGGTTCCTGTCCCATATTTAGTGGTTTACATCCCTGTGGCCTGGGAGCCAACTTTGAACAAGTGTTTTGAACAAGTGTTCCTGAGAATCACTGCTTAACAACCTCTGTAAAACAAAAGAATGTGAGGGATCTTCAAAAAGTTCACAGAAAAAGTCTACCAGGAAAAAATTATCCATGGCTTTCAATTTTGTTTTGCTGTATAAATTAAATGTGTACTAGTAGTTCTAGCATGTCTGAACTGGATCTAGCTTGAGACACTAAGAATGATAAGACATTTGTTTGAAAAGAGTTCCTATAAGAGCAACATGAGTTCTGCTACAATTTATGCTAAAAACAGCAAATTCAAGGTGAAGCTTGGGTGGAAGAATGGTGTAATCACTGATGACTTATGAAAAATTTACGAGGACAATGCACTACAGAAATTAACAGTTACAAATGGAAAGCTTGTTTTAGTAAGTACAAGCAGATGTTAAAGATTTAGTCCGCAGTGGCAGGCCACAGCAGTTTTTTGAGGAAACAATCTTGTCCATGCCCTAACTGAAGAGGACCGATGATGAATAACAGAAATAAAAGCCAACACCATGAATCTCTCAGCTTACACAATTTGAACAAACTTTCTGCTCAATGGGTGCCCAAGCTGTTGCACCTAGATCAGTTGCAGATGAGAGCAGAGCTTTCCATGGTAGTTTTCACAAAGCACAAAGGAATGACAACCAAGAGGTAGAAGTGGTTCCGATAAAGCGGAAGTGCAAGAGCATAGGTCATGACAATTGGGGGAAATGATTCAGATCTTTTATTTATGTTCTGGAGGGCCAGGATGATAACATCTGCTTATTATATGTTGAGAATGTTGGCTGAAACTTTAGCAGAAAAACATTCAGAAAGTTTCACCTTCACCACCACAGCAATGCCCCTGGCTCATTCCTCTCATCAAATAAGGATCCTTTTGTGGGAGTTTCAAAGGGGAAATCAATCATTAGGAACACACTCAATAGTCTTGATTTTGATCCTTCGGATTTTCTTTTGGTTCCTAATCTTAAAATCTTTAAAGGGTATCCCCTTTTCTTCAGGTACCAATGCAAAAATGATCGCATTGGCATGGTTAAATTTCCAGCTCCATCAGTTCTTCAGTGGGCTAAATGGCTGATAGCACAGCTCACAAATATCCTGATAAACATTGAACTAAAGTTTCTAGTTATTTTTATCTTTTACTTCCTTGCTCGTTTTGAAGTCTATTCATAGCTTTCAATTACTTGAAGTTTAATTATAGTTCTGAGGATCTCTAATTCACACTCCAAATTTCTAGCCACATTCTGAATCAGAAACCTGTATTAAATTATGGCACTAAATTAAGATAAAGCGCCAATCACAAAAAGGCATCGTACCATTCACTGGTGAACAAAGCAAAAAGAAGAGAGTGGACTGTGAACTAAGAGAATTAAGATCCATAAATAAAACCAATAGGAAATTGAACATGTAGCAGCTAAATTTAACTTAGGACTAATTTACGGGAACGAGTTCTATTTTATTTAGCACAGTAGTTAAGTGCTTGGGAACTAAATGAAAGGTTGAGGGTTCTGTAATAGAAGTGGCAGTGCGCTTCTATGAAGAGTTCAACCTTCTAAAACCTATGGTGCGATTCTACTCTGTCCTAGGTGGTCACTATGCTCAAACAGGGATAGTTTGGCATAATTTAAGGTAACGTTTTCAAATAATTTTCTAGGGAACCAAAAGGAAGAGTCAAAGGATTTTATAGTGAAATACGCTTTTAATTTTTTTTTAAGTTAAAACTTTGTATTGTGCATTGCAATTGGAAAATGTGTGTGTGTGTGTGTCTGTGTGTAAACTTTGTATTGTGCATTGCAATTGGAAAATGTGTGTGTGTGTGTGTGTGTCTGTGTGTGCGTGTGCGTGAGTGTAGGGAGGAGGTAAAGGGTTCCTTCATTTAAAAAAATTCACTTGGAAGCTATAGGTTGAGTATTAAATAGGTTAACAGAAGTGATTTTAATTTCTACTATAAGCATATACCCGTTCATGTGTCATGTTGCTTTGTTATGAACAACCCCTCTTCCCCAAAGTAGTGCATTATTTGCCTTTTAAAGTTGCACAGCTTATTGGACAGGAGCATTTTGTTGCCACCTTATAGTCTCCCAATTTGAAACTATTTTGAAGGCTTTAGCACTTCTTCTCGTTGTCACAAAAACGTGTTTTATTGGAATAACATGAACTGTCATTAAGTCAAATGTCATTTTTTTTTCTTTTAAAACTTAATCTCCAGATGGAAGGGTGGATCAGTGAAGGTGTTTCTTAAAAATGTTTCTTTTGTACAATTGGTTGGAAAACACAAGAACCGAGGAAGCAGGCACAGGAGCAAAAGGGTTTAGCTGAAATTATAGCAAAAGAAACTTTAATGTACCTATAATAGGTATTCATTTTTTCATATTCAAATGAGAATAAATGAAAAGATGGTAAATCTCTGAAATTAAGTCTTACAGTCTCTATTTTACAAAAATGGTGTTTGGGTCTGTGCTTAGCTTTATCAGCAAACGAGCATTAAGACTGGACATCAGGACTACATCTTACGTATCGAGCCTCCGGGATAAGTAATGTCTAGTCCATGGCCTGTATAGAGCTCGGAAATCTTTAATACCAGCTAACATCACATGCTTCACTAAAGAGAAGCAGTTTTCAGCCACTACATTAGGGGTGTGTTAATTACATGTTTGACACTATAGCCTGAGAGCTAATAAATATCCAAATGATCTTTGGCAGAGAAAAGGTTCCCCACCTCCGACTTAAGACTTACATCAAATGGCTGGTGAATCTTTTTGGCAACAGCCTGGTACAGAGAGTTGGTAGCGTTGCTGCCCCTCTTGACATGTGGCCCAGCCCCAAGCACATGCTGGAGAACGCTGAATACGTTGGCTTCTGCACTTCCTGTGATAGCACTTTCTGCCACAAGAACAGCATGTACCAGACTATCTCCATTCTGTTCTCGAATTTCACCTGGAGCCGCCGTGGGAGAGCAAGGAAAATGGCAGTCATCAGTGGTTTTACCCCAGAGTGAAGCATTCTGTGTTCTCCCCATGTCTACCCGACGGCTGTCCTCCCCACACCCCACAATTAATATACAACACCACAACTACTTATTTCCTTTCACATTGGGACTTTTTTTGTAGTAAATAACCAGGCCTTCTCCTTAGATGCCATCAACTTGGTACCCAGTCCAAATAGTGCCCAGTCCTAAGCCAGGCCCACGGCTAGCTGTGGATCAAACTGGTGGTCCACAGGATTCGACCAGCGTTAGCTGGTTTTAGGAAGGTGATTGCCAGGTCTTTCTCCTCAGTTGATTTTAGTCCGGAAGCTCCGCTGACACCAGTTCAGAATCATAGCAACACACAAGACTCCACGGACAAGAGAGTGGCTGAGAGTGAGGCACGATACCAGAGACTGAATGGGGACACTCCACCAATATCCAGTGTGCTATCCTAGGGTGGAAACTTCGAGAAAAAGTAACCCTAACAGAACAAAATGCTTACCTCCACGGTAGACGGACTTAGCGCCGGATAAACCGAGTCCGCCGCGCATGTTGAGAAACTGTTCCGCAACTTGCTTTAGAACAGGATGACCCACACCTACCCCGAGGGAGACACAGACCAGCATGAACAGAACTTCCAGACAACTATACCACGTCAATAGTTTTCCCTTGTTTTAAACATGTTATGAATTCAAACATTAAGAAAAAAAACAAGTCCTCCCCGTAACACTTTTCTCCCAGACCACCTTCAAAGTTTCTATATTTATATAGAATGGTTTCTGTGCACACATTAGTAATTATTCTTTTATTTTTACAAAGATGTAACCCTGTTATCTCAGAACTTGCCTTTTATAAATCTACCATAATTTATTCAATTCGCTCTTAATGGACATTTGTATGTTTCAAATATTTTGCTACTAAAACACTACACATCCAAAGGCACTCCCATAAGAGTGAAAATATAACCCAACCCTTGGGATAAAATTATTTATCAATATGACAAAGGCTCTAATATCCAAAAAATATAAAGAATTATTAGAACTCGGTAAAAATCCAATTAAGAGGGGCAAAGGGCTTAAAGACACATTTCTCCTAGGAAGTTATGCAAATGGCCAATGAATATGTTTACATACATATATAGAGAATTTTTGCTTATATCTCGTCTGAGTTGTACTAAAGGAAGAAAAATGGGGCTGAGCCCCGGTGGCGTAGTGGTTGTGCGCGGGACTGCGGCCCACTGGATTGGAGGTTTAAATACAGCAGCAAGGCTGGGCCTCCTACTCCCATCACCAGAGGGCAGTGATGCCCCCCCAAAATAAAAAAAAGAAAGATATTAACAGTTTATGACTTCTTGGGCTGCTAACTCCAAGACCAGCAGTTCAAAATCACCAGCAGAGAAAGACGGACTTGCTACTCCTGTAGAAGTGCAGTTCTGGAAACTCCCAGGGGCAATTCTGTCCTGCAGAATTATAGGGTCACTGTGAGTCTGCATCTACTCAATAGAAGTGAATTTGGTTTTCCTTAGAAAAAGGGACCCTTTGTCATGATTCAAATACTAAAAAGAACTTAAAGCAGGAGAACAGTTTATTTATTGAATTCTGCCGCCCAAGAAAAGTAACTAGCAATTCAACAAAACCTATCACACACTGCCTTTCAGATATGAGTAGAAAAGTGAGCTCTCCAGTTGTGTTCACTTCTGTTCCATAGCCACAGTTTAAGAGATTGCTGCTACCACAGAAGATAAGATAGGCAATTCCCAACTTACCAAGTCCAATCAAAGCCATTCTTGCACTCGTAAAATTGTTCTGGACATAGTAATGCAACTGAGGAAGGTAAAAACATTTATGTTATTTTGGTATAAATGAAAAAACTCTGCAAAAACTTAGAAAAGTATAGTTGAAAATAAATACCAAGGCTTAACGTTCCTATAATAATGATGGTGTTTTAGAATTGCAGTGACATTTTTTGGTATTGTTTCAGAGGCTAAATCTTGTCATGTTGATTGCCCAACTATTATACATTTCAACAGTGAATTTGCATGTTATGTAAATTATATCTCAGCAAAATTGTTATTTATAAAAGCAACTAGGAATAAGAAAATTAGAACATGCATTGGCTTGAACTTGAGAGAAGATGGCTTATCTTATAGGCGTCACTGTCTGTTTATCCTTTTGCTTGTGGTTTTGGTGTCACATCTGAGCTCATCTCAAAAAAGTTCCTGAAGCTTTGCTTCTATAGTTGACCCTAAGGTTGTATGGTTTTAGCACTTGTATTTATTTTCATATTTGTTGCCCTCGGTAGGTGTCAGCAAGTTGTTTCTGGCTCGTAACGGCACTATGCACGAGAATAAAACTGCCTGGTCCTGCACCATTCTCCAGGTTTCTGTGTTTGGCCTATTACTGTAGTTTCTGTGCCAATCCATCTCAGGGGGGCTTCTTCTTTTCCTGTGACCCTCTTCTTTACCAGGCACGATGGCCTCCCCCAGGGACTGGTCTCTCCTGATACTGTCGAAAGTTCGTAAGAATCTCGTCACCTCACTTCTAAGAAGCATTTTGGGTGTATTTCTTACAAGCCAGAGTTGTTTATTCTTTTGGCAGTCTATGGTCTTTGACCGTTCTTCACAAGCATCTGAATTCAAATGCATGAATTCTTCTGTGGTCTTCCTTATTTACCTTTCACATACATAAGAGGTGAATGAAAGTATATACGCCTTAGGACAGGCACACCGAAGTCCTCAAAGTGCTATTCTTGCTCAAGACTTTCAAGAAGTCCTGTGCAGATCTATCCAATGCAGTAAGTCATCTGAAGCTGTTATCTATGACAAATCTGTGGCCAGCCAAGTTAAAGCCCAGTGTGCTGCACACAACACTGGATTTACAAGTATTCCAAGGGATTAAAACAATGATCTTTTTAGTCAAAAGATTAAAATTTTGTTTTAAAAGAAAAAGATAAGCAGAAATAAGGATCTCGAAGACACTTAGCACTTAATGCCTTATGGTGTGTGATGTTTTCCTTCATTTTGCATATCTGTATATCTGGATCTTTATGTAACATGTACGTCCTTTTATAATAGCTTCTATTTATTTATGGTTAAGAAATATACAAAAAAGCAAGTTGAAGTCCTATTAGAAAATAAAAAAAATAGCAAACAACCTGAAATGGCATATAAACATTTAATTGAATATGAAGACAAGTACATTTTTAACTGTACCTCTTCTGATGTCACTTTTCCAATCCTATAATCCAGGCAATACAAAGAATTAGCCAAAGCATTCCGGTAAGCTGCAGCATGTAAATTTTCAATGATGTCTGTAAGATAATATACAGAAGTAGTTACTGATAATTTAAGTAAAAGTAACATTTTTCTTTTTTATAGAACAGTATACCATTATCTGATTTTATCTGTGGGCCAGGAGTCTAAGAATGGCTTAACTAGGTTCTTGGCTCTGGACAAGCCAGGAGGAGTGCAGACTATATTCTCATCTGGAGTTCAGCGTTCCTATTTAAGCTCATCTAGTTGTTGGTAAAATCCAGTTCTTGGTGACTATAAGGTTTAGGCTCTCTTCAGGGGTAGTCCATTTGGCCTTTAAGGTGTTGCTTGATTTTTAAACTTTTTTTTTTTTTTTTGGCATCACTGCTCTCTGGTGGGAGTAGGAGGCCCGGCCTTGCTCCTGGAGAGCTCCTGCTGGATTTGAACTGCCAACCCAGTGGGCCACAGTCCCACACACAATCACTATGCCACCGGGGCTCAGCCCAATTTTTAAACTTTTTATGGTAAATGGATGAAGATTTACACACCAAATTAATTTTCCATTCAACATCTACAACACTTTTCAACCCAGTGACATGCACCACCCAAAATATGTGTTTTAAGTCCTTAGTCCAATACTTATGGATATAACTGCATGCTTGAATATGGTTTTATTTGTTATATCAATGAGACCACACGGTGTGGTCTGTCTTCTGAGATAGAAAAGAGTAGCTGAAGCACATAAGCAATCAAGCAAGTACTAGCAGTGGTGTGGCCATATGAAGACTGCCCAGAAAATGAACAGAAGCTGCAAAGAGACAAGGAGAGTTCCCCCAGAGGCAATTGAGAGAGAAAGCCTTTGTTGGGCGCCAACGCCCTCACTTCAGCCTCCAAAACTACGAGGAAATAAAATACTGTGTACTTTCCCTGATACAAAAGCACTGAGAAACTAAGATACCTCAAAGAAACTAGACTATAAAATTCCTGACATACTACAGCATGCAAATATGAAAACTAAGCAGCAAAAATCTCTACCACAATAAAGAGCAGAAACAAATAAAAAGCACTCAATCAGACTAATAGCTGGTTCTTTAAGGGTTTAGTAAGATGGCCCACTGTCAAATTTAGTAAAGGAGGGGGCCTAACTGGAGGGAGGATGTTTTGAGAGTGATGATGGCAACATGTGTGCAAATGTGGTCTGCATACAATTGACATATGTATTGATCATGATGGGAGTTGTATGAGCCCCCAATAAAATGATTTATTAAAAAAAAAAAAAAGGAGGGGGAAAGAGCAGCTTATACCAAGGGTTCAAGTAGAAAATATTTGGAAATGAAGATGGCAACATGTGTACAAATATGCTTGATGCAGATGATGTATGGAATGTTACAAGAGCTGTAGGAGCCCCTAATAAAATCATTTTAAAAACTTTAGTAAAGGAAAAAGAGAAAATGCAAATAACACTAGTAAGAAATGAAATGGTGATACCACAATAGACTCAAAAGAAATAAAATGAATCACAACAAAACATAATGACCTAAGTTTGAAAACCTAAAAGAAATGCACAAATTTCTAGAAATATATTACCTAAACTAAGTCTGAAGTAGAAAATCAGGAAAAAAAAAAAAACTAAAACGGATACATTTCATAACACAGAAATGGATAGAGTTCCAAATTTTTTCTCTGAAACGCTGATACCAATGCCAGGTAAAGACACTGGTACAAAAGAAAACTATAAACCAATATCCCTCATCAACACAGAAGCAAACATTCTTCACAAAATCCTAGTGGATAGAATCTAACAACATAATAAACATTAGAAAAGCAACATCATACATTACATAAATAAATGCCAAAAACTACATGACCATAGCAATAGAAACAGAAAAAGCTTTTGACAAAAGCTAACACCCACTCCTGATAAAAAAAAAAGCAAAACAGGTCTAGAAGGATAATTTCATAACATAATTAAGGGCATATATACTAACTCAATAGCCAACATTACTTTCAGTGGAGACAGAGAGCAATCCCTTTATGAACAGGTACCATGCTAGGATACCCTGATTGCCACTCTGATTCTGTTTTGTACAAGAAGCTCCAGCTATAGCAAGAAAGCATATAAAAAGCATCCAATGAGGAAAGGGGCAAGTAATACCATCTCTTTTTGCATCTGATAGGCTTCTAAACATAGCAAACCCCTGAAACTCAAAAAGAAAGCTTTGGGAACTAAATGAACTCAGCAAATTGGCGGGGACCAGGGTTAGCATGTAAGTCAGATTCCTCTACACCAGTGGTTCTCAACCTTCCTAATGCCATGACCCTTTCATACAGTTCCTCATATTTTCTTTGCTACTTCATAACCGTAATCTTGCTACTGCTATGAATTGTGCAAGCCCTGTGAAAGGGTCTTCGACCCCCAAAGGGGTTGTGACCCACAGGTTGAGAACCACTACTCTACACTAACAAACTCTGAGAAGAAAAGCAAAATACCATTTATTCGCGCTATCAAAAGGATGACATACATTGGAATAAACCTAACTTGATATAAAAGTCTTTTGGGGGGGGACGGGGGGGGGGTTTCACTGCCCTCTGGTGGTCATGGGGGCTACCCAGCGCTGCTCCTGAGAGCCACCGGTGGAGTTGAACTGCCAAGCCCGCGAGCTGCAGTCCTGCACTCAACCATTTATGCCACCGGGGCTCAACCCCTATAAAAGTCTTATACAATGACAAAATGCTACTACAAGAAATTGAGAGACCTACGTAAGTGAAAGAATATACCATGCTATGGATAGGAAGACATTGTAAAAATGTTAGTTCTACCTTAAGTGATCTACAAGCATAACATGATATAGGTTCTATGATATAGGTTCTATTAACACTCTTTAAAAACTAATAAAAGTTTAAATGAAAGGAAAGAGACATCCTAGATAAGTAAAGTACTATTTTGAACGAAGTATGAGGATTCACTCCCACTTCCCAATCTGAATGTCTGCTATATAGCCTCAGTATTCAAAAGAGCCTAGTGATGGCACAATGACCCACATAGACCACAATGGAACAGAATTAAGAACCCTGACATCTATCACTGAGGGACAGCCCATCTTTAACAAAGGGCCCAAATCCATTAGGTGGGGAAAAATTGTCCTGGCAATATTGAACATCTCTTTTCAGAAAAAGGAAATTGGACTCATACCTTATATCCTATACAAAAACTAAATATAAAAGCTATAAAGATTATGAAAGAAAAAAATAAGGTGAAACTTAGGAGGTCCCAATTTTTGACAAACAATCTACCAAACATAAATAAAAATTCAAAAATGGTGGGGAGATAAACTAGCTGACTGGAACCTAATAGAAATAAAACAGCCCTATGCATCGAGACTTTTTCAAATGAGACCTACAAATTGGGGGCAGTTTTTGGCAAGAGACTGAACTCGAGCTCCAACTCCTCAACAGTAAGAAGGCAAACATTTCAAATAACAATGGGAAGAGAACAGGAAGAAAACATTCAGGCAGCACACAGGGTATGAAGAAATGCCCACGAACGTTAGCAAATCAAAACAAGATAAAATTCCACTTCGGTATCAGTGCTGTAGCTGAGTGTCTTCAACTGGTGTTAGCTAATAGTGACCCTATATATGTACAACACAACAAAACATTGCCTGGTGCAGCACAATCCCCTCATTTGTCATGTTTGGGCCCATTTTGGTAGACACTGTTGTCAATTCATCTAGGGAGGGTCTTTTTTTTTTTTTTATTGATGTCCTTTTCTAAATTAGATTAGATGAAGTTTTGTCAACCTGTCTTCTAAGGAACATTCTAGCTGTACTTCCTCCAGGATAGATTGGTTTAACAGTCATGGTGCTTTTAATATTCTTTGTCAATGCCATAATTCAAATATGTAAATTCTTCCAGGTTTTCCTTATTCAGTTTTCAGCTTTTACATCCACGACATACTACAAACACCATGCACACCCTAGTAAACGGATTATCCTTGTTCCGAAACACTTCAAAGAGGTCTTGAATAGTAACTCTGTCCAATACAATACATTGTTTTTTTACTTGTTTGATTTTTTTGACTGCTGCTTTTATAAGTATTGATTTTGGATCCAAGTAAAATGAAACCCTTGACAAGTTCAATCTTTTCTTCATTTATCATGGTGTTGCTTTATTAAATCTTTAAGAGTAAATGTTTTAAGTTTTCTTTGCTTTCAGTAAGCAAAGCTGTATCATCTAGAAGTTATAAGTTTCTGATGAGCCTTCCTTCTATCATCATGATTCATCATATAGTTCCATGGATTACTTGCTCAGCATACAGACTAAGCAATGGTGAGAATACAACCTTAATCTACATCTATACTGATTTTAAACTGCTTCGAATTCTCTTGTTCTGTCTGAACCACTGTCACTTGGTCTATGTACATGTTCCACGTGAGCACGATAAAGTGTTCAGGAATTGCCATTCTCCACCATGTTATCCATAGCTTGTTAAGGACCACTCATTTCAATGCCTTTGCATAAGCAATAAAACACAGTCAAGCAAATCTTCCTGAGATTTTCTGTTTGTAGCCAACATTTACCTGACATCAGGAACGATATCCTTTAATTTGATGGCAACTACCTGCCAATGTACTGCTGCAATAAAGATTCCATATCTTTGCCAGTGAACTTTCTGGCTCCAGTTCACAGCTATACCATTGGAGCAGCAGAGGCAGGAGAACCAGGAGCCGGAGCATGAAATAGTGGTGGACTTTTCAACCCATGGGGGAGGTTAACAACTCACATGTGAAACTAAGGAAACTATTAGATAATGTTCACAGTCTATTGAGTCATTGTTCCTTGCAGTGGGCAGGGATATAGATCCCTTCGAGTTGGGTAGCTG
This sequence comes from Nesogale talazaci, assembly GCA_004026705.1. NCBI lineage: Eukaryota > Metazoa > Chordata > Mammalia > Afrosoricida > Tenrecidae > Nesogale > Nesogale talazaci. The sequence goes on from PVJH01033138.1 coordinate 19,679, forward strand.
TCTTGCAAATTTGTTGGCCTAGACTAAGTGATTCCACAGCTGCAAAGGTGTTTTGAAACATTTCAGTTGTGTTTTTGTCAATTGCTAGAGGCTTATTTATTGCCAATGCCTTCCATGTAGCTTGGAAGTCTTCCTTTAAAGTTCTTCCTTAATTTCTCCCATTTGGTTTAGCTACACTATGTTCAAGGGCAAGTTTCAGTCTTCTGACATACACTGTAGACCTTTCTTCCCTCCCCCCCCTTTTTTTTGTGGGTGTCACTGCCTCTGGTGTTCGTGGGCACCACCCAGTGCTGCCCCTGAGAGACGCCACTGGACCCGAATCACCAAGCCCGTGGGCCGCAGTCCCGTACCCAACCACCTATGCCACCGGGGCTCAGCCCTCTTTCCTTTTTTCTTAACGACCTTTTCTTCATGTACATTAGGATATTATTGATGTCATCCCAAAACTCATCTGGGCCTAGTTATTAGCATTTAATGAGCCAAATCTGTTCTTCAGATGGCTTCTAAATTCAGGTGGCATATACTCAAGGTTATATTTTTGCTTCCATGAATTTTCAAAATAACAATCTGTCCCCCAGATGGCTTTATTTTGGCTGATATTTTATCAGATGTTGTGTCAGTCGGGGGTGACTAGAGAAACAAACCAGGGAGACTCACATGTGTTTAAGAAAGGGCTTTATATATAAGAGCAACTGAATATTGAGAAAACATCCCCGCTCAATCCAGATCAAGTCCGTAAGTCCAATACTAGCCCATGTATCCTATACTAATTTATAAAGTCCTCTTCAGACTCATGAAAACACATGCCATGATGCCAAATGCAGGAAGATCACAGACCAGTGGGTGGCAAGTCTTGTGGATCCAGAGGCAGTGGCGGCATCTCAGCACTGGCAGGTGTGTCCACGTGGCTCCTCCAGGTCCAGGGTTCTCACTCTCATCAGCATAACCCCATGTGCCTAGTCAGTAGAATCTCTCAGGGAGTGAGCCAAGAGAGAGTCTCCTGTCACTAGGAAGAAAGACTGGAGTTCCCAGAATCCTTGGAAGGTTATGCCCACTTAGAAGCCTCATTGGCTAAGACATGATTGAGAACCTCGACTCCACTCCTTCACTCTGAATCCTCAAATAGACATCAGATTGTGTAACTACCACAGATGTAGTCTATTTTATTCCAATTCTTTCCATCTGCTGATATCCCCACGTATACTCAAAACAAATTCACCACCCCCAAGTCAATTCAGCCTCATAGCACCCTACAGGGCAGTGAAGAACTGCCCCCTTTGGGTTTCTAAGGTGCTAAATCTTGGTAGGAGTAGAAAATCTTTCTTTTCTTTTTCTTGCTGACTGATTGGTGGCTTCAAACTGCTAACCTGTGGTTAGCAGCCCAAGGCACAAGCCACTATACCATCTGTAGTGTCTTTTAAACTTATTTTTTAGTAGTGTCGTAATTAATGTTCTCTAGTTCATGCTTTTGGGCTCTAATTCCATTGATTATTATTATTTAATTAATTAATTAATTAATTAATTATTATTATTTTTTTAAAGGCATCACTGCCCTCAGGTGGTGGGAGTAGGAGGCCCAGCCTTTGCTTCTGGAAGCTGGAATTGAACCTCCAACCCAGTGGGCCACAGTCCCACGCACAACCACTACGCCACCAGGGCTCAGTCCTGGGTTCTAATTCCATTGTAACGACTACACAAAAACTCACAAAATTCATGTTACAGTTTACCATATATACTCGAGTATAAGCTGACCTAAATATCAGCCAAGGTACCTAATTTTACCATAAAAACTACGTTAAAAAGTGTGCTGAAAAAACCTGGCTTATACTTGAGTATATATGATATTAAGAAATATAACAAGTTGTAATGCCAGTGAGAAATGCTCATAGTAGCTTACCAGGACATGTTACAAAGTTTCAGGTATGTTAATAAATGCTTAACGGGAGATTCCACTCTATTGTAAGGCTCAACCCAAAGGCATTCAACTCAAGCTCCATAGATCAGCAAGCCTAACTTCCTGAATTGAATACCCAGAGGCATCCCACTCCAGTAAGCCTCAGTCCAAAAGCACTTCCATGGGTTAGCAAGCCTAACTACCTCAATTAAGTGCCCAGAGCAACCTCACTCCAAAGGCCAGCCTCCAGCACAAAAGCATTCATTGTAACTTGCTCCATGGGTTGGTAAGTCCCTCACTCTGTCCCATGCTCTGAATTCTGGTTCTGCTGTTGCTTCACTGATCGTATAGCT
>PVJH01033139.1:0-21954 GCA_004026705.1 Nesogale talazaci
CATGCCCTTTCTGCATTGATCAATATGCTCATGAGCTTTTTCTTCTTTTATTCATGTGATGGGTTACACTGATTGTTTTTATTTTTCTTTCAGTATGTACTTATATAGCTTTTATTTTATGGTCATATTTTACATAGACTAAGTATACACACACAATTGAATGCCCCCAGCATACAAGTTCTACTGGTCAGAAAAAGAGGCCCAAGTATCTGTTGGTTTGATTGTTACTTTAATGTTGAACTTTCCTTACATACTTGATATCTCACTTGGTCATCATGTATTATTAATTTGGGGGGGGGGCATCACTGCCCTCTGGTGGGAGTAGGAGGCCCAGCCTTGTTCTTGGAGAGCTGCTGCTGGATTTGAACCGCCAACCCAGTGGACCGCAGTCCTGCACACCACCACCATGCCACCGGGGCTCAGCCCATTTTTTTTCAGCCCATTTTGATTAATTTTTAAATATATTATTGGTTTCTGTTGGCTAGGATTTTGTTGAAAATGTTTGCATCTATGTTCATGAAGGGCTACTGATCTGTAATTGTGTTTTTAGTGACAGTATTTTTATAATTTAGACAAATCAGAGCTTTTGGCCTGGCACCTGCTTTTTAATTGATTTCCATGTTTAACACAGTAGGTGCTCAGCAGATAGTGCTGTTTTTTTAAGGAGGAGGAGGGGGGAAGGAATCCTTAAGGAATTTGAGCATGTGGGAGAAGGAGCCACCATCAAGGAGGTTTGCATTGCAAAGTTGGAGTCTTAAGAACATTGAGGATGACAGAGAGCGGCCAAAGAGTTTCCTGATGGTAGCCTGAAGTACACTCGTGGTATCAGTCCTCCCTGTCCCTGAGTCTCTCTTTGAAGGAAGGGCCATCGAGTGGATATTTGTTTTTACCCATGCGGAACCCCAACTTATCATACCCCTCCAGAGCCACACAGGGCCTCCCCTCCCCGTGGCAGTGGTTCTGAAACCTGAGGGCATCCATTCCCCTGCAGAGCTGGTTCACCGACTGCCGGCCTTCTCCCCATCGGCGTCGCTCAGGTCTCCTCGCAGGGGCCGCTGAAGCAGCCGACCCCGATTTACCGAAGACGAAGTGGGTTCTCAGAGAGCAGCACGGTTCAACTGCGCTTTCCCTCTGCTCCGGGCTTTCATCGATCCCCTCGTGCGGTTCACACCACTTGGTTGGGTCTTTTTAGAAGGCCACTCGGCTGCTCATGTCGGGACCCAGGCGCCTCGCGCGGAGCCCGGATTGCAGGGCCGAGGGACTTGCCATCGGAAGCAAACACGGGGTGCCCGCCCTCGCCTCTTCGAAGAACAAAAGCACCTGGAAAGTAGCTGTGAAAAGTATCCGGGATCGGGTTCCTGGTTGAGACTCAGGCTGTGCGGATGGGGACTTTCTGAACGCGCTCCTGGCGCGGGCTGTCTTGGAAATAACCCACTCGCACTGGAGAGATAAGGAGCAGGGCGGCCTGCCAGCACATGGGGGAGCCGATAGGAACGGGGGTGGGGGTGGGGGTGGCGGGGTGCCTGGGCCCAGCCAGAGGCTGACGTAGGCTTTCCGCTGCCAAGAGCCTGTTGAGATCTTGTTACGTAAGCAGTTCCCCCTTCCCTAGCAACCGGGTTCATCAGCGTGGTGCGGAACCTGGATCTTCCTGAGGGGGGTGCCGGGCTGCCGGCGGACCCTCTTTGAAAGAGTCTGTCATTTGTGACCGCAAAAACGTCTCTCCTCTCTGCCTCATTTTGTGAATGTGAAACCCAGCAGCTGAGGAGAAGATAGCGTGAGGACTCTTGACCCAAATTCACCCCGAGTTCATGACTTTGCCAGACCCCTCTGGAAACCTCCGGCAACGCAGGGCCTAGAAAGCAGGTGCGCGTGTTCCCAGGGCAGACAGGCCTGCAGGGCCGGCGCTGCCGGCTGAGACCGTGGCAGGCGTGGGAAGACCCGGAGGCACAGCCAGACGCCGGGCACAAATGCCCCCTCGCACGCCGTGCGCACGGGCGCGGCGCTGTCAGACACCCCGAGGTGCCCCCCCTCCTCCACAGACGTGTTTTTGTCGACTCTCGGAGCTGCTCAGGGACCCGTCCCCTCGGGTGGCGCGTCACCAGGGCACGGATCAATGCAGCCGATCAGGAACTAAAGGCGCACAAACCGACCGGGAATCGCTCTGGCACAGATGCTTGGAAACAGTTGGCGCGAAGCCACCCGCAGTGCTGAGATCGGATGATTTTGTCTTTCTGTGGCAAGTTGTGTGCCAGCTATCCTGTGACCAGCGCTGTGTCGATCTGTGGACAGCATGTTTTAGATGCACGAGAAGCCTACCAAAAAGCACCCACCCTCCAGGCACCCTGTTCCTCAGCTGCACAACAGCCTGCAAACAGTTGGCACCTAACTTCATCCAGGCCTTGAACGAGCATGCGATGGGTGCACGCTCTACAGAGAACATTCTTGTGTCTACTTCTGACCCAATGGGAAGGGTTGGTGTTGGCCTGCTTCTGCTCCTAACAGTACTGGGTGCAGAGGGGACCTAGGCTCCGGCTGTTTGTCTTAGGGAAAATGGCTTTGCCGCGAGTTAATCCGTGGAGGCGCTCATCGGGAGACCCCAGAGGTCAGCTGGCGGGATGTTCGTTTGTGAAGGCGCCCCCAGCAGAAGCACCCATGTGGGACACCTGGAGCGCCACCTGCGCCGTCTCCCGTCCTCCCTCCCTCGTAGAGCTGTGTCCTCGCGCTGCCCGTTCTGAGAAAGCAGTATTTTTGGTTGCGTACACGGTGTCTCCCCCCCGGGACAAGGCTGGTTGACGTTGCTGTCGTAGATTGTCCATGGTGACACTTGGCGCGGCGGTTGCTCGACCTGAGTCCTCTGAAGAGATCCTGATGGCTGCCCCTTTGGGGGTCTGCAAGGTAACTGCAAAGCCGCCCTGCGCCTTGGCTCCCGCAGGCCGTCTGCTGGGCTGGCGCTGGGCTGCCAATGTTGTTTCCCTTTTAAACAAGGAGGCCAGGGGCCAGGTTCTTTTGTGAACACTCCCCAATTTAAAACATTGGCAACTTACTCTAGGAATTTTTACAATAGTGTACTGTCTAAATATAACATCCCTAGGCCATCTGGCTCCTGAGCCCGCCTTCCTGCCTCCCCAGGAGTTGAAGCAACACATATTTGGGGGGAAATCTATATTGCATGATCTCTTTTCTTACATCAGTATCCTTTTTTTTCCATCAATATTTCTTCTTAACTGGAGGGGGTGGGAATTCCCCCCTTCAGTTAAGCATATACAACAGGCCAAGAATAACCGTTGTTTCTAAGAAGACTGCTGTCGGTAAATAGATGTGCCCTGAAGTGTGGAAGATGAAGCACTTTTCTGTTTCAGGAACAGCCTATGGGGTGAGGAGGTGGGGGGAGAACGGAGCCCGGCCTCCCACCGCCCAGCCCGGGCAAAGAGGGGGCCACAAGCTCCCGCCCTCCGGCCTCCCAGCGGCTCCCCTCCCTACACTGGGGAGGGGGTGCACCTACAGATGGGCTCAGAGGAAGACGGTGTCACTGAAAAGATGTATTTGATTTTCCATTTGGAAAGTTACAGGAGGTGCAAATGCAGTGTGAGAAGTAAGGCGGGGCAGCAGGAGGGGGTCTGTGGCCTTTGGAGAATCGCAGGCTGAGGAGCCGCCCCTCCTGGACAGGGCCCAGCCCCCCGGGGGATGCAGAGGCCTTCCTGAAGCTTGGACACCAATGTGGCCTTTGGCATCATAGAAAGAGGCTCCCTCCAGATCAGTATGGGGGAAAGCAGAGAGTTACAGGTGGTTGGTTGGTTTTGGTTTTGTTTCTAAGCCAACTATGATCCTGTCGATGTATTTCTGAAGAAAATGTAAACTGTTTGACACATTCTCTTAAACATCACAGTGGGAAAAAACCCAAGTACCCGTATGTGTGATGGGGGCAGGCAGTGGGCTCTACCCGCTCTGTCCTTGGCAAAGGCCTGGGGCCCCACTGGGAGGCAATGCCAGCTTTGCTTCCTCGTGGACGCCACTGTCATGTCAGCCCACTGGAGCATCAGTGGGCCCCCAAGGCAGGGCGGGGCAGGGAGAGGGGTCTTTTTGAAATGCTTCTAGGAGCTCTGTCCAGCTGTCTTTGTCGTCCAGCCCAGAAGCGCTGCACAGAGCTACAAGGACACTGATGAGATCACGGCCCTGCTGCCATTTTCTAGGGAAGACTTGGCTTGGAGCATGGCTGCCTGGATTCGGAAATGTGTCCTGGACTCCATGGAGTAGTTCTTGTAGTTCTGCCTGGAAGAAAGCAGAGACTCAGCCCCAGGCAGGTGCTCCTGGAAGCTCATGTCCTTCCGTCTGAGCCCACCAGCCAAGCAGGGCAGTGGCAGGCCTAAGCCCCAGTGTGTATCCATGGTCCGCGCCAGACCCTGGCCATGAGGAGAATCAGTGTGTGTGACGTTCCCTCACCTGGGGGCAGGGCCTCGGGAAACACCGTTGGTTCTGCTGAGTCTCCATGCTGCAGCCTACTCTCGCCAGTCTCCTCTGGGTTTGGAGACGAAGGTCCCACGGCTGGCAAGGTGGAGCCAGCATCCCACCACCAGCCCTGCAGTGAGGCCCAGGCTACTCCCTCCTGCTCTCTGGGGTTCCAATTCCTTGTTGGAAAACCTCACCTTTCCCTGGCTTTACCCACCCCCCGCCCTCCCTCTTTCATACACAACACCCTCACCACCACCACCACCACACACCCACACACCCACACCCTACCCTGCTTTTACACTGGATCCTCTGCCAGCAGCCAGCTCGAGAGCACGCTGGGGACAGGGCGAAGCTACCTAAGCCTTACTTGGCAGTTTCCAAGAGTTTGACAGCCTCTTCATTCCTGCTTTGCTCCATAAACAGCAAAGCCAGCTCCAGCAGGGCATTTGGGATCAAGTAGTGGTCATATTTAATCTTCTTTTCACTGTGGAACAAAGCAGGATGCTGCTCACATGCTGCCCTGCAGTGGACCTTCAGGTCCTTCCTCTGGGGCCCCCCAAGTGCTCACGAGGGGTTTCCTGATTTGAACCAGGAAGGCCTGGGCTGCCTCAGCCTCGCAAGAAGAGCCACCAGATCCTCTGCCTGGACCCCCACTCCCTGACAACTCCGGACCTGGGCTCAGATCCTGTTCTAGGGCCACCCCGCCTCTGTCTCCAGGTTGAAGAGTTTCTCCCACTGGGAGGTCTTTCTGACGTGAAATCCCCTCCACCCTCCCTTTTAAAAACCCAAATCTTTCAGGAGCTCCCCTGCCCAGCAGCCTTCCTGACTCTTGTCTTTGAGGAGGCAAACATCGGGCTCTCAGACACTCCCTGCTCTGGAGCTCATTCCGTCCTGGGAGTGACCCTCTCTGCATCCACGGTCCATTCCCCCCTCTCTACTTCCACCCAGGAGGCCTGGTGGCCTAGTGGTTCTGCGTGGGGCTGCTGCCACAGGCCGGCTGTGCGGCACCACCGGGCTCTCTCCCAGGAAGGACTGCCCACTCCACCAAGAGTCAAGGGCTCAGAACCCACTCCGTCCTATGGAGTGGCTGCTCTGAGTCAGAATGGACCCATGGCCATTGAATGTGGTTTTTGTTTTAAAAACTTCACCCAGAGAGGGAGGGACCTAGATAAGGCCACCCCCACCCTTAGGTTTCTTTCCTCTGCCCAAGCATTTACAGAAGCTACTTCAAACTGTCCTTTGTTTTTCTCTGCTGGACAAAAATGGGCCAAATCCACGTGGCCTCTAGGCTAAAGTCCATTATGGTCTTCAGTTGGGGTTAGGTCTCCTCGGGACACCTCCTGTCTCTCTGCCTTCCCCCTGCTGGGCTCTCAGCAGACCCTGTGGGGTGACAGAGAGCTTCCCTCTGTGCTACTGGAGCGCCCCCAGGCCAGGCCTGGCCACTATATCGCGCCCGTCCTCAGGGGCATCATTTGCCCAGTGTGAGATGTAGTCCATGGGAAGGTCCATGGCCCAGGTCTATGGTGGATATGAAGATAGAGAAGCCCTCAAAATGCTTCCAGAGAGCCCCTGGCCCAGCTAGAAGACCACACGGAGCAGTGGCACCCACAGACCTCCACTTACCTGGCAAAAATGCTCCTGAAGTTCTCCTCAGCCTCGAGGACTTGGCCCAGGTATTTCAGACACAGCCCTTTCAGGAGTTTGACCAGACACTCGTCGTCCGTGGAGTACTCGTTCTCTGCCAGTGGGATGTGCGGAAAGAACACAGGCTGTCATTACCATGGTCGTGGCCATGCTGCCGCTGGGCCCAGGGACAGAGAGGAGGTAAGCACCCACTGATAGGCAGGACAGCATTTCAGGGCTGCCCGTGGGGAGCTGAGGGGCTGTGGAGAGCCCAGCAGAGATCCCGACTCTAACTGGGGCAGGGGGCAGGGGAGCTTGCTGGAGGAGAGGTGACATGGAAGGTGAGCCAGGAAAGACGAAGGACCAGGGTAGAGAAGTTGGGGTGGGCATTTTGGGTGGGGGTGGGGTGTGTGGGTGGTCGCCAAGCCTGGCAGGTCCAAGACCGTCACCTGGACTCTTCCCCAGCGTCTCCTCGGCCTGCGTGATAATCTCCAGGATGCCATCTGTGAGCTCCCGCTGCTTCCCAATGACCGCGTAGCCGTTCCAGATGTACATCATTTCCTACGGGCGGGGACAAGCCGGTGTGGGGGAAGGCTGCCTTTCCAGCCTTGGGGTATGCCACGGCTGGCACTCACCTGTCTTGCACCCCACCCCCTCCCTCGTGTGACAGGTTCCTCTCCACCCTTTGCCTCAGCCCCAAAGCAGAGCACAGGTGGGTGAATGCGTCACCCTCGCCAGACAGGGGCTCTCCCTCGCACTCCACCTCCCCAGCACCCCTGGCTCTGTCCTGGTCCTCAGCTGATCCCAGAGTCCTGGTGTGAGGGCTGGGGCCAGGCCACCCACCAGAGCAGGGATGGGCAATGAGACGGGGTGCGGGGAGAGGTAGCGGCGGGCCTTCCTGATGGCAAACTTCTCTGTGGGCAGAGACTTCCCAGCAATCTTGAGTTTCAGGCCGGGCACAGCTCTGCGGAAGAGAGGAGCGAGTGAGGAGAGGACCAAGCCCAGCTCCCTGCCATCTCCACCTCCCCACGTCCCGTACCCCCCCCCCCCCCCCCCCCCCCCCCCCCCCCCCCCCCCCCCCCCCCCCCCCCCCCCCCCCACACACACACACACACCTGCTGGCCTCAGTCCAGCTTCCCCTTCTTTGGGGAAAGCTTAAACCCTAAAGGCCTTTCTTACATCAGAAACCGCCTGTGCCCTTACTTCACACCCTTGCCTCAGGGACGGCCACTTCCTGTCATTAGGCAAGCACCCCTCCACCTACTCCACCACCCCCACCCACTGTCAAGCTGAGGTGGGACTGCACCCCAATGCTCACAGGCCCATTCTGCTCCGCGCTCTCTCCTCCAGGCCCTCGGGACTGGTTCTCAGGAGGACCCAGTGGCAGTCTAACCCGTCTTTCAGGGGAAACCGTGATTCAGAGAAGAGCACACAGCACCAGCCCTTAGCTGTACTGCCATGTGGACTGGGGCCGCCGCCTCCGCTGTTTTGAAAGGCCAAGTACAATGTGGCATCCAGAGAGCCAAGCTGCCTCTGGACTTGGCCCACCAGACCCCATGGCCCGCCTCTGGGTCTGCCACAGCCACTGGGGGACGGGGCCGCTGGTCTGAGCCACAGGGACACCCTCCAGAGACAGCAGAACCTGGGTGTGAGAGCCCTACCCCCTCCCCTGCTTCCTCTCCAGGCCTCGATTCTCTCCTCTCTGAAATGGGCACGATGAAGCTGACCCTCTCCTCAGTGTCTTGAGAGTGGTAGACGGGAGTGGAGACAGGTCGTGCCTGGCACACAGCATGTAGACACCCTCTTATTTTGGCAGCAGCAGCCCCAGGAGGCTCGGGTTACACCCACTGCCAAGTCTGACAGGCCTGACCCTTCCAGACCGGAGCAAGGCTCCAGGTCCTCCCCATTCTTCATGGGACCGGGCCTGTGTCTCCAGGAGTCCCTGTTCCCACTGCCTTCTCAGAGACAGAGAATGGAGACGGCCTCCAGGAGGCACCAGACTCTCTACCAGGGTCCTTTCACAGATCATGCTGTCCCAAAGCCACCTTCAAGGCCAAGGTGTTCCTCCCCATGTGGTAAATGCGGAGACTGTCCAAGACAGCGCAGCTAAGAGGTGGCATGGTTGGGCTTAATCCTGTTTGTTGGATTCAGACTCTTAGGGTCCCTACTGTGCTGCTCTGAGCCGATCCCAAACCCAGCAGGCTGGCCAAACCTACCCCCGCCGAGCAGCCGGAGAGGCTCGGGGGAGGTCACGCTGTGAAAGAAGCCTCTGAACAGATGCCAGGCTCTACCCACAGGAGCTGCGGCCGGGCGGGTGCTGTGGGGAGGGAATGTGGCCCACGAAGGGTGGTGAGACCTACCTAAACAGCTCCACTTCATCATCCCCGAATGGCTTGTAGTCCTCCTCCCCAAACATGCTGAGGTAGGCCGCCTTCATGTAGATGTAGGTGGCCTGTGGGAGACACGGCAGCAGCCGGGCGTGAGCAGCCCCCTTTCCCGCGGCTCCCTGCCCTGGGCTGGCACAAGGACCTCATTTGGAGGTGCTAACCTTATCCCGGGTCCCAAGAGCGAGGATGCTGAAGACCCTGGAGGAGCTGTTGGGGGGCGGGGGGGTCGTTGATAGTTAAAACACAAGGCAGATGCGTGCCACAGCGCCTGCCTTCTCTGAAAGAAGAGTGAATAAGCCCTTGCCGATGGGCAGGATGTGCTGAGGCTGAAACGGAGCCTCTGAGGTATGATGAGCACTGATAGCAGCAAGGGCTTCTGGGAAGAAGCCAACTTCAGAGCTGGGCCTGGACGGGCAGTGGGAAGATTCACAGGGCTGAGAAAGGGGCCTACCAGCAGGAGGAACCGCCTGAGCGAAGTCATGGGCAGGGATGGTGTAGATGGGGCGCTGCGGTATAAGCTCAGAGCGCACAGGCCCTCCCTGAGTAGCTCAGGTGCCCATGGCCCAACCATCTTATTGTGTGTGCTGGGCACTGGGCATAATATCACCTTGCTCAATTCCAAAATGACAGAGTCCAAAAATACCTGAATGCCACCTCTGCTTCCTAGCAATTGGGAGGTGGGTCCCAGCCAAAGTCTTGACCCCTGGGTCCTTGGCCACCCTTGATGGGCAAGGTGAGGCTGTGCAGATGACCCCATGCCCCCCTCCACCAATCCAACCCTGAATGCCTCAGGAGGGCCTGGATGGGAGGAGACAGGGTCAACACGCCCAGCTGGTAACTGAATGGTGAGTGCTTCAAGTCCGCCCAGAGGTGCCTCAGAAGCCAACCTTGGGGGATCAATGCTTGGAAAAGCAGCTCTAGAAACCTCTCTGGAACACAGTTCTGCTCTGATACCCCTGGGGCTGGCAGGAGGGCAAAGGGCTTTTCTCAGATCCGCCAAGCAAGAGCCTATCTCTGTGCTGCCCTCTCGTGGCCAGGTCTAGACCTGAAGCGTCTTCCTCTTAAGACGGCTGCTGGAAGCCAGAAAGGTGGGGAAAGGCAGGGAAAGGAGCGGGGCTCCTGGACTCTGGTCTCTGGAGCAGGAGGAAAGCAACCTTCAGCCACCAGCAGCCGCTCATCGAGGCCTGCTTGCTGTTGACCACCTTGTTGTCTCGGTGCTTACTGTCCCTCCACAGGCTGAGTCTTCTTCGGGGTATTTGCTTTGTTCCCTGCTAGCATTCTAGGCCTGGAACAGGGCCTGGCTCGAAGCTCAATTACCCACCCACTAAACAAGTTTCAACTAACCAGCACCTCAACTACTAAAGGTTCAGCAGTCTCTCCGGCCCTCCATGACCTCTGGAAGCTATTGACTGGCCCAGCTAAGAATTTCCACCCAAAACTCCACGCCAGGCTTCCCTTGACCTGGTTCCGACGCTCAAGACGCTGACTTCCTCGAAGAGACATTTCTAGACAGCTCATCTGCTCCTAAGCTACCTGGAGTTCCCATGAGGGGCTGTCCTGGGCCACCACTGAGGGACACAGGCAGTCACCTCCCTCCATGGGAGTCCGTCTCTTCAGGGCTGTTGCGGTGTTTCCCATAGACGTTTATCTCACTGTCTGACTGGTAGACTCCTTGCCAGGACAGGTCAGTGTCCTTGGGACGTCTAGGGCAAGTCACTCCAAGGCAAACTGTGTTGTATTAGGTAAATGTGCTAGACCTTTAGGTAAATCAACAAGACCATTTTGGGGGTGGGGGGGGGTGGGAGGGGCTTCCTATTTTGTATATTTCCTTTAAGATCAAAAGCCCACCTGCTTGCAATTTCCAGAGAGAAAATACAAATCAAACAAGAGACTTGGTTTCAACTGTCCATCCAGGGTGCTGCAGGAGTGTAAAGCATCACTGTGCACCTTGTTCAGAAGACAGTCAGCTCGAAGAAGACACATGCGTTCTCCTTCCTCCCCCTGAACTGTCCTCCACGCTTGGACAAGTTTTCCGCGAAGAAGACCGGGAGAAATCTCATGGTGAGAGTGGGAGGGGGCCATTCTCCAACCCCATGCCAGGACCACCGGCTAAGGGACACATCCTTCTTTTAGAGAGGGTGAGTGAGAAAAGAATGCCTGATCGCAAGCCAGTCCCGTGCGCCAGCCCCCCTTCCTGCAGAGCTCTGGAACCGACCGGTCCCGTCAGCAGCTCCGCCTCTAGCCCACGTTAGAGGATTGGAGAGCAGGGTGTTTCTGTGAGGACTGAGATGCGCCCGGCTGACCCAACTGTGCATGTACCTGTGAAAGTTGTACACTGAACAAGGAAGACCGTAGTTCAATAGGCGCATGTGGAGAAGAATATGGAAAACACCATGGCTCTCTTAGAGGACAAAGAAGGAAGGCCAGAGTGCTTCTCAGAGAGCAAGTATGGCAAAGATTTTGTCTTAGCTATTTTGGACCTACTGTCCCTGGAGGAGGACATCATGTTTGGTAAAGTGGAAGGGCGAGCAAGAGAGGAAGGCCCTGATAAGATGGACGGACGGACCCACGTGTGGCCACGCCCATGGGCTCTGGTCGCTGCCCGGGCAGGGTTTCTCTCTGCTGTGCAGAGGGTCCTGTGGGCCGGAGTCAGCCCGATGGAGCAGCAGCTCCCAGGACGAAGGGTGCCTCTGCGTCCTCCCTGCAGTCCGATCCTTGACCCAGACACTGCAGCACCCTGGCAGCACCCTCGCTTCCGGTGTTTGCTCTCACTGCTCCGAGTGGCCCCTCTGCTTCCTTCAGGCCATCATTCTAACGCCTCTTCCTCGTCCATAACTGGGTTGCCCAGGGCTGTGTCTGAGTTCCCCCTCGCTGAGCACACCGCTGTCACCTGGAATGCTGGCTGCTGGCTGGCTGTGGCACTGCGGAGGCCCGCGACCCCCACATGGACCACTTGGTGCGGTCCGGGTAGAGGGTGATGCCGGGAAAGTCACGCGGGCCATGGGTGCTGTGGGAGCCAGGACTTGGAGACAGGCATGAAGGAGGCCCCCACACCTGGGCAGCTACAGCCCTCGTTTTCATGGGACATTCCGAGTGTCCACAGAGAAAGCAGGGCTGGCCTCCCCCACACCCTAGACCTGCACAGTGAGCTGAGGGTCAAGCAGGGGCTCGCAGCCAAATCCTCCTATCCTGACACCTGGGCACCTGGCCCTCCTACAGCCCCTCACAGCAGCTCCGGGGCCACCCAAGGGCTCCCCTGCCCTGGGGAGGTGGACCAGTGGCTCGCCGCACTCCCGGGGCAGACTGAGCTCCGCATGGCTTCCCACTTTGTTCTCCTAGAGGAGGGGAGGGGCGGAGGAAGGGCCTGCAGGCCGATCTCACGGCAAGGCAGGCCTCCTGAGTCCCGTCAGAATCTGCACTGGTTTACATGCTGGCTGACATCTGTGTCCAGTGAGAGGTCCGGAGCTTGTGCCCGCCCCTCTCTCCCTCCCCCCCACATGGGGCGTGGGCCCACCTTGGACCAGGAGTTCTCCTTGCTGAGCAGGTCGGCGTAGAAGTAGGCCATCTTCCACTGGCCCTTGTAGGTGAAGCACCACATCAACTCCCAGTAGCACATGTGGTGGAACTGCTTCCAGTGCTGCTGGGCCTCGCAGCACTCCTCAAAGCGCCGGATCGCCTGAGGGCACGGCCTCGGCTCAGCGCCCACGGGGCACCGGGCCCCACCCACCCCGCACCCGCTGGACCACCTCCATCTCGGGACTTGGCTTCGTCACCAACGCCACCTCCTCCCTGGCCTTCCCAGACTGCCTCCCTCAGAAAGGTCTGACCCAGCCTGCTGGTCTCTCTGCCCCCCCCCCCCCCAGCAGGCCGGGTCCCAGGGCCATGCCTGCGGGTGTCTGACTCCCCCCTGGGTCCCTGGAGCCCCCCGCCACTCACTGCGTCAATGTTGCCCTTGATGGCTTCGATCCGGCCGGCAAAGAACAGGAAGATGGCGCCCTGCGAAGACGCGCGGGTGGCTGGGTCTGTGCGGGACCCAGGAGCTCACCGGGGCCGGGGGTGTCAGGGTTCGGGGTGGGCCTCACCTTGGGGTAGCGCTTCAGGTAAGGCTTCAAGAGCTTCTCCGCCTCCTCGATGTTGACGTTTCCGGTGCCTGGAGGAGGTGGGGATACCACGCCAGTCTGAGGGGCCGCCACCTGCCCGTCTGGGAGCACGGGACTTCCTGCCTCCGGGGCGATGGGAGCCCTGGGGCATCACGGGGCCCTTGACCCGGCAGGCCCCCTGGCTCGCCCAGACCAGAACCAGCACCCCCACCCCCCACCCCGGGCCGCCGGCCTACAGCACCCTGCAGGGGGGCAAGCAGGTGGGCACGACCATCCCTCTCACCGGTGAGAAAGCGGAGGCTGGCCCCGGGCCCCTCGATGGGCAGTGCCGTTTCTGGGTCCCGTGTGCCACCCCGCAGCGCCCCCCCCCCGGGCCCCCTGGCGGGCCCTACCGAGCACGAAGGTGAGGAAGGTGTGGTAGCACAGCAGCAGCATGACGCAGAGCACGGCGCGGAAGCTGTGGCCCGCCGCGCCCTCCTCCAGCTGCAGGAGCCCGTAGTCCTGCGGGCACAAGCGGGCGGCTGAGGGCAGTCGTGCCTGGGCCCACCCAGGGGGAACAGGGGCGCTGGGGATGGCGGGGCGGCCGGGAGGGCACTGGGCCACTCAGGGGGCGGGGCCAGCTGCTCCTGGGCTGTGCACCCTCTGGGTGTCCTCAGTCTCCTTTCTGGGGGGTGGGAGGGACCGCTGTTGCCACCCCCTCGACAAGCCCCTCTTGATTCTGAGGGATCCCCCGGGGGGGCTCGGACAGCGGCCTCTTAGCACCCTGGCAGCCCGGGTGTGGCCGGCCCAGAGGAATGGCCAGGCCCACCACCCCCCTCGCTTCCAAGAGGAGGGGGCTCCAGCAGGGCTGGGGAGGAGGCAGGGGCCGGACACCACCTGTTTCCCTAAGGCGACATCTCAGCCCGCGGTCCTCAGTGCTCTTTCTTTTTTTTTTTTGGTTTTAGGGCATCATTGCCCTGGTGGTGGGAGTAGGAAGCCCATCCTTTGCCCCTGTGGAGCTGGAATTGAACCTCCATCCCAGTGGGCCGCAGTCCCGCGAACAACCACTACGCCACCGGGGCTCAGCCTCAGTGCTCTTTCTAAGCCCACCTCTCCCCTGCCTCAGGGGGCTGACACGCTGCCCTCCTCCGAGGCAGAGACCTCCCCCCACCCTGGGCCTTCTCGTGGGCTGTTCCCGCGGACAGCGCCTCCAAATCCCACACGTCCCGCTTCCAGAGCCTCTGGCTCGCGTTTCCAACTGCGGGCGCAGACCCACCCATTTCCGGTCCAGGGTGCTTTTCCACAGCAAGCAGCCTTGGTAGGCCATGTGGTCAGGCTGGGCCTTTTTACCACGGCTTGGTCTTTTTAATATCTATTTTTATGGCTACATTCTTATCATGCCGAATAATACAGGGTTATCACATGCAAATAATGCTATGTTTCCTTTAAATAAGTGAGTAAAAATTATGAGTCATGTTAGAGGGGAAAAGGTGTCTGAGTAATCATATGGGGAGGTTGTGGTGTGTATGGCAAACAAAACGAGGGTCTGAGAAAACGCAAGTTTGGGAAACTGGTCCAATCCCCTCATTTTACCCAAACAAAAGGCCGGCAGACGCAGGGGTGTGCTGAGAGTGATAAGGGGCAGAGGCTGGACTGGCCCAGGTCACCCGACTTCCGAGCCAATGCTGCCTCCACTACACTGCCAGCTCCCTTAAGAAGCATCCTCAAAGCAGAAACTCCTGCAACTTGGATGGTGCTCTCGGAACCTGAGTCCTCCACTTACAACCCTCTGCCTGACCCCATCCACAGCCTGAAGTGGCCTCTCCGAGGTCCCTGACTCCTGAGCACTGCACGAGGTGGCCCTTCCCCCCCACCCTTACTCGGGTTCACGCCAGGATCCTTGAGGAGAGAAGAGCGGAAACTGTGGCCCAGAGAGGTTCATAGCCTTGATCAGAGTCACCCCCTGAGGGACTCGGGCCCAAAACCCTTCTTCCTCACCCGGGCACATCTGCTCCGGTGCTGGGATGAGGACCGGGGCCGGAGGGGGTGCGTACCTTATTTCCTGAAAACCCCACGAACTCCAGCAGCCGCAGGATCCGAGTAGGAAGCATGGACAGCGTCTGCATGAAGAGACAGGCAGCAGGTGGTGGGCAGGGCTGGCTTCCCAAGGCGGGGGAGCCCTGGGGCTAACCCTCGGGGTGCCGTCCTGTGTCCAGAGTTACCAAGAGGAGGCCCAGGTTTTCCCACCTGCAAATGTTCCTGGAAAGAGAGGCCCTTGAGCAGCGATACCAACCTTCCTGATGCCTTTCTTACAGTCCCTCCTGCTGTGGTGACCCCCACCATGAGATTCTTTTTCTTGCTACTTAATAACTGTAATTTTACTATTGCTGTGAATTGCCATGCAAATATCTGATAGTCAGGATGTATTTTCATTATTACATAATTACATAATTAAAGCACAGTGATTAATCACAAAACAACATGTAATTATATAGTGTGAAATATTTACTTCTAAGTTAAAATAAGCGAAATTTTGTCTTCAAGCATGGTGAAGCATAGGTGACAGTCTTCAAGCTGGGGTACTCGTCTGTGGGCGTATCTGCATATGGGTCTACCCTTTGGAGACGGATAGAGGGGCGGTGTCTCCATACAGAAATATGTATTTTCCAATGGTCTGAGGCAATCCTTGTGAAAGGGTTGTTGGACCTTCAAAGGGGTCACAACCCACAGGTTGAGAACCGCTGCCCTAGAGTGTCAATTAGGGGCACTGACTATGTTTGAGCCCCACCTCCCCACTCCCACGAGGTCTCAGAGTCTCTCAGTGCCTCCGTTTGATCATCTGTAAAATGGAAGCGCTAGCCTGGATCCTGAGGGGGAGTTGGGCAGACAGGAAGAATTCATACAGAGAAAGCGCACAGCACGGGGTTCGCCCGTGTTCCTCCAACTGTTGTTATCACACCGTGTCCCTACTTGATCCCAGAACAGTCCTGAGAAGGAGGGGGCTTCTGCTGTCAGCCGCCCCCACCCAGGAGGCATAGACCAGTGTCATCCATTCGGCTCCTTGTTTTTGCAATTGACTTATTTGTTTAACAGGCTCGCCAGCTTCCAATTCACACACCGCACCTTTCAATTACTAATCACATTAATCAGCGCTGAGCAACCATCGCCACTATCAAGGCCAAGACATTTCTCGCTCCTGGTCCCCGCTGTTGTTCATGCTCCTTCTCCTGCCAGTCTCCCCGCCCTCTGCAACAACTAAGCCCGTTGTTGTCTTGATGGGTTTCTCCAGGATGTCATATATAGAAAAACACACAAAATCAAAACAAAACACAAGTGGCCCAACACTAAGGAAAGAATAAACTGAGAAAAACCTCAATTGAAAACAGAGTAGAGATGGGCTGAGCCCCGGTGGCGTAGTGGTTGTGCGCGGGACTGCGGCCCACTGGGATGGAGGTTCAATTCCAGCAGTGGGGCTGGGCCTCCTACTCCCATCACCAGAGAGCAGTGATGCCCAAAAAACAACAAAAATATATATATATAGAAATTGCTCTCAGGCTGAGCCCCGGTGGCGAAGTGGTTGTGCGCGGGACTGTGGCCCACTGGGACAGAGGTTCAATTCCAGCAGTGGGGCTGGGCCTCCTACTCCCACCACCAGAGAGCAGTGCCCGCTGGTGGGAGTAGGAGGCCCAGCCTTGCTCTCCGAGAGCTGCTGCTAGATTTGCACTGCCCACCCAGTGGGCTGCAGCCCCGCACACAACCACTACGCCACCGAGGCTCGGCTGAGACACCATTCTTTCTGAAAGTTGGGAACCATCAGCTTTCTTTGCCAGGCTTTGCTATAGAGAGTCCATAGTTCAGTGATCCCTTCCTGGTACTGAGTGGGACCATGCCATAAGAACTAAATGCTTTTGGATTAGGACTATGATAAAGTATGAGCTCACAATCCAGTCATAGATCTGTGATTGCTCTATGTCCCTGATTCACTTTAAAGACATCTTTATTCATTTGTTGGGGCACATGACAGTTCTATTGAAATGATACAGACCTATTGATTGATCTTACCATTAGTTTCGAATGATATAGACTTCAAAACACTGTCTAGAAAAAGAAAGCAGCAGCAGGCTTTCATGGGCTGATTTTCCAGATCAACTCCGAGGCCTTTTTCCTGGCTGTCTCAGTCTGCAAGCTCTCCTGAAACCTGCTCAGCATCTGAGCAACATGCAGCCTCCACTGAAAGGCGGGCGGGGTGGCTGCGCTTGAGGAACACTGGCCAGGAATCGAACTCAGGGCTCCTAGGGAAGGAGAGAGTTCGATCCCGGAACCACTACAGACGGCCCCGCATAACAGATGGAAAACTGGAGGGTGGACAGTGGGTAAGGATGGGAGGTAGCGCTGCTTCTTGAACGCAGCTTGGATTCCTCGGGTCTGGGGCCAGGCTCACGGTCTCCACTTCTCTTAGGAGAGAACTAGAGGTCGGATGGAACAGGATAGAGGTCCCACCCACCACCCCAAGGACCACTCCCACTCCCCCCTCCCATTTCTGGAAAGACCACTGTTCACCTACATCCCAAACCCACTCCATGGAGCAGGCTCTAGCGCATAGTGACCCTGCCAGACCCGGGGGAAAGGCTCCACAAGGCTTCTGAGGCTGTCAAGCTTTAGAGAGGCAGGCTGCCTCATCTCCTCCCTCAGAGCAGCTGGCCGGTTTGAACAACTGATCGTCTGGCCAGCAGCCCAGTGCTTAACCCAGCGCACCACCTGGGACAGAGATGCGAATCTGACAAGATCAGGCTGCTCTCTTCCATCTCAACTCCACTGTTCTCTCAGCCTGAGACGCCTTTCCCCACCTGAGGGCCCTCTAGGCATCCCTGGGGCCACAGCGCCGACAGCCCCTCAGAACTTCCTGGGTCTGCTCCCGTTCGGTACCAGCTACTTCCTGCTGTCTCCTCTGCCAGGGCTTAGTGTCCAGCTCTCTCCGGGTGGACAGTGGCCTGGTTTGTGAGTCTGCCAATGACAGCACGGTCAACTGCTACAGGCTGGAGGTTCGAGTCTACCCAGAGGCTCCTCAGAAGAGAGGTCTGGCAATCTGCTTCCAGAGAACTGGCCGCTGAGAAGCCAATGGTGCTCAGGTCTAGGGACACACGCGACGCTGCTGTGACTCACAATGCTGTGACTCCACGCACCTACCAGCTGCAGGACATAGGCCCCCTGTGGCCAATTTCAGTCCTCGACTGGCTGGGGAACATTTCCAGACTTGGCTGCAGCACCCATTTCTGGGCCTGGCACCCAGTACAAGCAAGCCCTCAGCAAGGCCCTGAGAGTCCAGGCCTTGACTTGAGCCGAGTCCCTGGGGAGACCTGGCGGGAGGGGCCCCCTGCACTTACCAGGTTGAAGGCTCCCACGCCGAGCTTCACTCCCCCTTCGAAGTGCCTGTGGTTCTCCCCCTTGCAGTACTGTGAGGACTGGACCAGGCTGTCCAGCTCCCTGTGGAGAGGCCCCGTCCCACATCAGCCACCTGCTGGGGGCTGGGCCCCCTCTCTGGGTACGCCTAGAGCTCCCTCCTGAGTTAGTCCCGCAGCTCCCTGGTGTCGGCCATCAACAGCCTGGCAAGGTAGAGAGCTCAAGAGCCAGCCCCCCGCCCCTCCTCCCCTGAATTTTAACCATATTGACGGGGCTGCAGCAGATGTGTAGGAGTTCTGCAGCTATTCTCAAAAATGGTGGTCCTGGGGCCTCCCCCACAACCAGCCCCCACCCAAGCACATGAAGTGGCTTGTGCAGAATCTCTTTTATTATTGTGTCCCAGAACAGGGTGAGACACACATGAGCAGACACAGCTGGACAACAGAAGGGAGGAGAGTTCCAGAAAGTCGAGAGGCTGAGTGTGCAGAAGTCTGCCTGCCTGAGGGCTGGGGATCCCTGGCCTCCTAAGATGCCCCGGGGCCCCACTCACTTATAGGTCTGGTAGCTGTTTCGGACTTTGATGCCGCCTTTGATGAAGCTCACCATGTTCTCATCCTGCAGGGGCACAGAGGCCAAGAGTTGGAACAGCATGTGCTGTCATTCGTCGGCCCGAGAGGGGGTTGAGCAAGGCTCTGGGTCCGGCCTGCTCTTCCTGTGCCCCGCTCTGTGAGACACCCCAAGGGGACAGGACCAGGGATGGGACCGGGGACAGCCAAACACAAACTCGTGACGTGACCCTGGGATTGCAGATGAGTTCTTACTTAGCAAGCACAACTTCTAAAACATCCAGCGCTCGGCCACGCATTCTGTTTGCCGCCCCTGTTCCGTTTGCACATGGCTGTGTTCTCAGAGCAGGGGCTGGGGGAGACCCAGCTGAGTGGTAGTGGGGTCTCCTTGGTGGGGGTTGTGTGGGAAGGGAGGAAGGGTGCTCGTTTGTGTTCGGTTTGTTTTTTCTCGAAGGGCAGGTATTTATCAGGCTGGCCGTTGAGAGCCTCACATCTCCACTCCTAGGTCCACACAGCCCAGAGGGATGCTGAGACTCCGTGGTGCCTAGTGCTGCTGTTCTTCACAGCCAAGAACCAGACATGCCCAGATTCCATCAGCAGAGGAGGCCACAGCGGCGGCCTATGTCAGGGAGGGACTAGCAGGCAGCCATGTCAGGCTGGGTCCCCAGGACTTGAGGTCTCTCACTGGAAACAAAGTGTTGTCCAGACACAAACAGGGCCCTGGTGAGACTATGCTTTTAAAAGAAGCGTAACCACTGCCAGAGAGTCCATTCCGACTCCCAGGAGAACGGCTCCCCGGGGTTTCTGAGACTGAAGTCTTTCCAGGAGCAGCCAGCCTCGTCTCTCCCCTGGGGAGCCGCTGGGGGTGGAATCGTGGTTAGTGTATTCCACTGTGCCAACAGAGTTCCTTAAAAAAGCCATTACAATGCGAAAACAAAAACCACTGCTGCCCTGGAATCACCTCGGGCCCCCAGTGACCCTCCACCCTTACACGGGGCTTCCAGGCGGGGGACCTTCAGGGGTGCAGCTGGCCTGCTTTGTGCTGAAGGTTAGCGGGCAGCTACCAAGGTGCCCTGAGAGCAGTAGAAGGGGCGAGGGACACAGACCTCCAGCAAAGTGGCTTCCTGAGTGGAGGGAGGCAGACGACAAGGTGGGCAGGAGACCAGAGGGGGAGGGAAGTGACCGTCGGTCTTCCGTTCTCCAGCTGGCTGGGATTGGTGGGTATTTATTTACTACTTGTGATAACATAAGGAGAAACAAGACCGAAGGCCTTGTGGGGTCCAAGGGCCAGCGAGAGTACAAAGCCCAAGATTGAGATTCACCCACACTGGCTTCGAGGTCCACTGACCTCACATGAAAAGGCAAAAGAGGGCTGAGCCCCGGTGGCGTCGTGGTTGTGCGCGGGACTGCGGCCCACTGGGACGGAGGTTCAATTCCAGCAGTGGGGCTGGGCCTCCTACTCCCACCGCCGGAGAGCAGTGATGCCCCCCCCCCAAAAAAAAAGAAAAGGCAAAAGAGCTAACAAAAATAAACATCACCCTTCCCCCCTCCCCGCTAAAGTTAATATGCACACCTGCACCCCGAGGAGCACAGCCCACAGCGGCTACATGCCGTTTTCATCACCCAGGCCTGCGTGCGGGCTGGCGCTCAGAGTCCTCAAGCACCCCTCTGTGCGGGATGGGGAGAAGGCTCAGACACCGGGGTGGCCAGACCTGGGTTCAAATCCCTGCTCTGCCACTTGCTAACCATGAGACCTTGGGAAAGACTCCTCCTCTCTCTCTCCCCGCTTTGCAGGACCGGTGAGAGGAAGGTTAAGGGATTTACGTAAACGTGTGTGTGTGTGTGTGTGTGTGTGTGTGTGTGTGTGTGTGTGTTGTTTCTGACTCACAGCCACTCGACTCTCGAGGGTTTCCAAAGCGCTACATCTGTACAGGCACAGACAGCCTCCTCTTTCTTCCCCAGCGTGGCTGGGGGGTTTGAACGACAGGCCTTGAAGTGAGCAGGCCGAGGCTGACCCAGCCACGCCACCAGGCCTCCTAATGAACTTAGAGGGATGCCCAAAGCCGGCTACCCTGTAGGTGTTGCGCGTGTTTGTCATGTCCGTCGAGCGTGAAGCAGGCTTTGTAGTGATGCCTGTCCCTCCCCGGGTGGGAGGGCCATCCTGGTGACATGTGCCCTGGCTGGGCACTGTGGTTGGTGGAGCCCCACCAGGATGCAGGGGCACATGAGCGTCCGTCCTTGTCTGAACATCGGGGGGTGGGGGGGTGGGGGTGGGGTCATCGTTGCGAAAGGGCCCCGGCCTGGATGAGTGATCTTGTGACAGGCCCGTCATGCTCCTGGCACAGGTGGCAGGTCCCTACCTGCAGGAAGGTGAGGGCGGCTCTCTGCAGCAGGCACTCTGCATAGCAGACTTCTGCGTGGATTTCCTCTGCGGGAACAAAACCAAGACCCTGAAGCCTCCTGGGATCTGGGCAGGAGTCTTAGGCCAAAGCCTCCCCACCTCCCCAAAAGGCAAAGGGGGCTGAGCCAGCCACGCTTCGAGCCCACCTCCCAGGCCTGGCTCCTTTCCAGCATGCACCACTGCCTGAAGCAGGAGGTGGTTCTCCCCCTGGGTCCTGGCCCACCCTGCCCTGCCCTGCCCATAAGGTGGCACTCCAGGGATGCTCTGGGTTGACTGGATGAAAGGAAAGGGGCCCACTCAGGCAAGGCCAAGGGCTAGGAGGACACGGGAGGAGAATCGGGAGGAAGGACACTGGAGGTGGGCCATTGGGGGTGAGAGATACATGAAGGACCAGGAGGAAGGGCCTCCTCCCTAGCGACCCAGGGGAACCAAAGCCATTGGATGTTTGGAGACAGAAAGCACTCAGACAAAAAGCACTGCCATCGAGCTGGGTCTGACTCACAGGGACCTACAAGACAACACAGAACAGCCCCGAGACTGTAGCTCTTTGCAGGAGTAAAAAGCCTCGTCTTTCTCCCAAGGAGCGACTGGTGGTTTTGAAAGGATGCCCTCGGGGTTGGGAGCCCAGCACATGAGCACTACGTTGCCAGGGCTCCGAGGTGAGTCGCAGAAGATGAGGCAGGGCGATGTCTGGGGCCCAGAGAAGAAGGGGTGTAGCAGATGGCTGGGAGGGCCCTGGCCACTGAGCACTGTGGATGAGGGTGGTGGTGCACTGTTTGAGTGGGGACCTTCAGGGGCCCCGGAGATGGGTAAGGCTGTCTGCCCTGCACTGAAGAGTCCCAAGTCACCATTGGCTGGCCACTGCCACTTCTGATGCTGCCCACCCCTCCCCACCCCCGGGCCCAGGTGGGCATTGAAAAGCCCCATTGTGGGCTGAGCCCCGGTGGCGTAGTGGTTGTGCGCGGGACTGCAGCCCACTGGGATGGAGGTTCAATTCCTGCTCACAGGAGCAAAGGCTGGGCCTCCTACTCCCACCACCAGGGCAGTGA